>PVLD010012261.1:0-61238 GCA_004027595.1 Dinomys branickii | reverse complement strand
TGCCCCTCCTGAGGGACAGGACCCAGACCCTCCCTGCCTCGGTCTCCCAAGGCCCCAGGCCCTTGGTGGCTTCCCAGTGCTGTCACACCACACCATGAGCAGCAAGAGGAAGTGGAGTCAAGAGGGACATCAACCCTGAGAACCAGGGCAGCCCACGGCCAAGGGTCACACAGGAGAGGAAGGAAGAGACTGCTGTGTGAGGCCGCCAGGACGGCTGGGTGCCAGTGTACACAATCGATCCGGATAGTGAATGCCAGGCGGGACCACCAGGTGTGCGGCAGCCGAGCCGAGTCTCGCTCTAGCCCAGGACAGACATGTGGACAGCTGGGATCGGCCCAGGCCCAGCAAGTACAGCTGAATAGGCAGGGGACCCTTGTACCCTGCAGGGCACACTCTGGGGTCAGTGGCCCCTGTATCCTCCATGACCCACAGGTGGCTGAGAGCACAGGCAGACCCAGCCCACTGCACTCATCACCAAGGGTGTCACAGACCCTTCTGAGTGTCCCCAGGACACATGCTCAGCTCAGCCACAGCCTGCTTTGATCTTGCGAGGAGATGGCACAGACTGAGAGCCACTGGGCAGAGCTGGAAACAGGGAACTGAGGCTCAAGGAGCAGCAGGACATCACGGGCTGCCAGTGCCCCAGCTGGCCCCACATGCTTGGGAACATCACACCCGCCACCCAGGGTCCCCTGCATTCTGCCCTCCTAGCACCCACCTGTGACACGCAGGCGGAAGGAGACCTTCTGTCCCCCGGCCTCGCAGCTGTACTCCCCGGTGTCCGCCTTGCCCACCTCCTGCACCAGCAGCTGCCGCCTGCAGCCCGTGGCCTCCACATGCACCCTCGAGCTTGTGCCCAGCTTCTTCCCGTCCTTGAACCATGTCACCTCCGTCGTTGCCTGGGCTACCTCGCAGCTCAGCGTGGTGCTGGCCCCTGCCTCGGCCTGCACTTCACTACGTGCTGGTTGCTCCTTGGAGAACACTGCCTTGGGCTCTAGGGGTGGGCAAGAGGGACACAGGGTGACAAGCCCACCCTACACAGCCCCCACATCCCGCTTGCTTAGTGGTGACTGTCCCTGAGGTTCCCAGAGGCAAGGCTCAGATGCACAGTGGGGTAGGATGCTGAGCATTCCAGGTGGGCAAAGGGCCTCAGGGCAGGCTTGAGACATCACCATGATGCCAGCACAGGCCCAGAGGTCTGCTCTCACCCAACTCCTCCCAGCATGGGACACACTGGCCACTAAACAGCCAAGGCCAGGGCCACAGTGCCTCCCCTGGTTTGCTATGTAGCACTGCATCTCCTCTTGCTGTCAGTGAGCCAGCCTCCCACAGGAAGGCAGCTATGGGCTTCACAGCTCTACACAGAAGGCGGCATACATCCCCCTTGAGAGCAGTGGTCAGGCCCTGTCCTCAGGACAGCGCCTTAGGGCCAGGATGGCTGGCACTGCACCAGTGGCAGTGCAACACCCAGAGCTCTGTTCCCAGCCACCCAACAAAACAGCTGACTCCAGAAGCTCCCAAGTCACCACCAGACTCAAACCCCAGCCTGCCAAAGAGACTTCAATCTTCCTGGCTTGTATCAGCCTCACTGCCCTCATTTTTAAAAGAGAAAATTGAGCTTCAAAGTCATCTTTTACCAGGACTTCCCAGGCTGAGTGCAGCCTGCAAACAAACCATAAACAAGGGACTTTCCAGGACCATGAAGCCACGGGGCTGATGGGACAGAGGGGTGAGGTCAGGAACAGAGAGGAAATGCACTCCCACACCTGGAGGAAAGCAGTTTCCAATCACTGCTCCTCACTTCCTGACTTTCTTTTTAATGCTGGTACTTTCCATCGGTCTACATGTGATGACAGAAAATATGGTGAATGTTGATTTTTTTATTGATTTTTTTTGTTTTGTTTTGTTTGATACAGGGTCTTGCTATGCAGTTCAGCCTGGCCTTGAGCTCACTTTGTAGCCAAGGCTGATCTCGAACTTGAAACAATCCTCCTACCTCAGCCTCCTAAGTGCTGGGATTACAGGCTTGGGCCACCACACCCAGCACTAAATTTTAAAAGAGACGTTGCCGTGAATCCTCTTCAAAATCCTCCTCATTTCAAGCACACTCCTCCCATCATCCTTGCCACTTCCTGCAGCAGCTCTGGAGTCCTCTTTCCTGAGCTTACAAAGTGTGTTCAAAAATGTGGTCAACACTGCCGCCAAGCGCCACCCAATGGAAAGGCAGGTCATAGAAACAACGCTACATCCTTCACCTTATCCACCGGATCGGCTGGTTGTGACTCCTGGCTCTTCCCCAAACTCAAAATGACCATGAAAAGGAAACATTTTGAATTGATTCAGGACATCGAGGCAGCCAGCACAGAAAAACTGAAAACACTCAGGAAAGAGGACTCCAGAGCTGCTTTGGAAAGTGGCAAGAACGGATGTGCACTCAAGGGGAGGCAGCATTTTGAGGGAGAGTAATGGCAGTGTGTCTTCTGCTACAATAAATTTTTTACTTAAACAAACACAGTATTTTTTATCACGGCTCATGAATGTCAGTTCTACACGTTTCCACAACCAAAAAAGAAACTGATCCCTGAGCAAAAGAAGGGTCCAGAAAACTAGTCATGGTATGCTGGATGCAGCCAGACCTGCTCTCCCCCCCACATACATAAATGCACACACAGATGCACACACACAAATGCTCTCACCAGAGACCCGCAGCTGGAACTCCACAGAGTCCTCACCCACACAGCAGGAGTAGGTGCCCTCGTCCCGCTTGGTGACAGAGGATGCCACCAGCCGATGCCGTTTGCCCATGTCCTCCTGTGAGAACTGTGGATTCGAGCAGCCCAGCTCCTTTCCATCCTTATACCAGCACACATGGACCTGTGCCTCTGAGGTCTCACACTCAAACTGCACCGGGTCCCCAGCCACCACATCCACATGGCCACCGGCTGTGTCCTTGTGCAGAAAGGATGCAAGGGCTGTGGAGTACAGACAGCCTGTCAGAGACCCCCAAGGCTACTGGCTGCGATGCTGAGCCCAGAGGCCATTTGGACACAAGTCCATCCCCAAGACAGAGGCCAGCTCACCAGCTGGATCCCAGCCCCAGGACTCCCTCCGTCCCTGCCCAGTGGCCTCAAGAGCAACCACACACACACACACAGAGCCTGTGTCCTCTGCCCTCCCTGAGCCCCAGAGCCTGCCCGGAGGAGCTGGGGACAGAGCTGGCAACACTGTGGGTCCCAGACGACGCGCACCAGCCCTCACCCTGCACAGACAGCTGGTAGGCCGTGCGGCTTCCATGGCCCACACACTCATAGAGGCCGGCGTCCTCCTGTGCCACATCATGCACCAGCAGTACCCGTCGCCCAGCTGCCACCTGCACCTTGTACTTGGAGCCAAGGGGCAGCACACGGCCATCCTTCAACCATGTCACGGCCACTGCCTGGTCTGACAGCTCAGCCAGCAGCTGTGCCTCCTCGTGCAGCCGGGCCAGCACCTCCTGGGCGGGTGAGGGTGGCGATGGCTTGTTGGCAGTTAGCCCTGGGGAACAGAGTGGGCAAGGACAGAGGGACCACAAACAAAGAGGAAACAGGAGAGAGACAGGTGCAGGGTGGAGAAGGTGACAGGGACAGGAAGGGCCCCAGCAAGGAGGATAAACACAGAGAAGAAGAGACAGAGAAATAAGCCAGGAGGCAGGTGAAGATGGATGAACAGCCAGCAGGGAGGAAGGGACAAAAAGAACAGAAATGAGAAATCATGGAGGGGACCCAGAGAGGAGAAGGGGAAGAGGGGCTCCATGCCCAGGTCCCGTCCCAGCCCAGGGGAAGTGGCTGGGTGCCACCTACCTCGGACAGCCACCCGGACGCTACTCTCGATGCCGTCAGCCACAAACTTGAGCAGTGCGCCATGCAGGCTGGCAGGCACCCCCCGGATGGTGAGCACATGCCGGGTGCGGTCCCGACCGATCATGAACACACTGCTGGCCTTCAGGGCCTCCCCATCCAGGAACCACTGGCCCGCAGAAGCCATTGTGAGATCCACGGAGAAGGTGACCTCGCCGCCCTCCTCTGCCTCTACTGCCTCCAGGGGCATTCTCACTGCCAACCGGGGCGCTGCACACAGGGTGGCCATGTTAGAAGGTGAGTGCACGACAACCAAGGGACACGCTACAGCCAAGCTGCAAGCCCCTTGATCTTACAGAGGCCCAGCCCCGGGCTTGACAACCCCACCGTGAAGACCCCACCTACCCAGGTGCATGGTCCCTGGAAACTCCAGGCAAGGGCCCTGGCCGAAGCTGTTGACTGCTGACACCCGGAACTGGAAGTCGCCCTCCTCAGCCACCCCAGTGACAGTGAGCTCGGGCAAGGCCACCCACTCAGCCTCATGGCACCGACTCCAGGTGTAGGTGCCCAGCCGCCTTCTCTCCACAAGGTAGCCATCAATGGTGACAGGGTGGTCCCCGGGGGGTGGAGGAGACCAGCTGAGGGTCACGGAGCTCTCTGTCCTGGCTTTCACCACAGGGTCAGTAGGGGGACACAGGGGTGGCCTCCTGGGGACTGGGGGAAGGATGGGCTGAGGTCACTTGGGGAGGCTGTGCCCAAGTGCCAGGCCTCAGCTGGCCCAGGAAGAACACCCAGAGCCCTCAGGAATGGTTCCCAGACCCAACCCACACCTGCAGCTATCTGTCTGCAGCAAAGAGGGCTCTGACCTGGGAGGAGGGGACTGAGGGCCCAGGACTAAGGCCTCCCCAAAGCAGCTGGCCAAGGACAGGCCGGGGGGCCACATCTAGGACCCTGAGGCAGCCACTGAGGAAGATCAAGGGAAGCCACTGGAGACCACAGCTGACCCTTACCTGACACAAAGAACTGGGTGGTTGTGCGGGAGCTGCCAGCCACAAAGGCCACCTCACCCGTGTCCTCCAGACTGCACTGGAAGATGGTCAGCGTGTGGCACGAGCCGTCTGCGCTGATTGCCACGCGACCACCAGCCACTACTTCCTCCTGATTCCGCAGCCAGCGCACCGGGCCCTCTGGAACAGCCAACTCCACACAAAAGACAGCTGTGTCCCCCACGCGCACAGCTGTCCTCCGGGGCAGCTTCCGGGTCAGGTTCCCTGGGGGATGGGGGATGGGATGCTCAACCAGGACCCCTTCAGCTGCCTGCCCAACAAGGCCATCCAACTGGCCCTCCAACCTGTCCTCTTACACACCCGCCCCACTCTCCCAGCCCTCCTTGCACAACCCCATAGCACTTGACCGCGCCCTCACTGCCTAAGCCCCAGCCTGCCCTCTGCCCCATCTCCCCATCCCTGCCCACTCCTCCCACACCGGCCCCGCCCCGCCCCGCCCCGCCTTGCCTTGCACCGCGAGCTCCGCCACCGTGCGGCTGCCCTCCGCCGTCTCGCAGATGTACACGGCATCGTCGTCAGCCGTGACGTCGCGCACTGTCAGCCTGCGCTCTGAGCCGGCCTCCTCGATGCTGTACTTGGAGCTTGCCCATAGCCGTGTCTCCTCTTTGAACCACGCGGCCTGCGTGCTGGGCAGCGGCACCTCACACTCGAACGTGGCCGACTCCCTCTCGCGCACCTCCAGGTCGCGCAGCCGCCGCAGGAAGGGCACAGCGGGCTCTGTGGACAGGGGGTGCGGGTGAGGACAGGGTGGGGAGGAGACTCGGGGCTGGCCTGACCAGAGCAGGGGGGAGAGGGGACGGCCCAGGGAAGGGGGACCCTAAATACAGAGGAGGCAGTCTCAGTGGGGCCTGGGGGGCGGGGTCGTGGGGCGGCGATGTGGTGGAAAGCGCGTCTCAGTCGGACTGGAAAGGCTGCGGGTCATCAACCGCGCGCTCGCCCTGCAACCCAGGAGCCCAGACAGCATCCCAGCCCTGGCGTGAAAGGGAGCGGGGCGGCGCTAGCCCGGGCTCACCTCGCACGACGACGAGCACAGAGCTGTAAGTCTGGCCCACAAGGTTGGACGCGGTGCACGTGTACAGCCCGCGGTCCGACTGCTTGCAGAACAAGATCTTCAGCACGAAGTTCTCGCGCGCGTCCTCGTACACCACGTGTCGCCGGCCCTCGGCCACCGGCTGGCCGTCCCTCCTCCACACGATGTCGGGTTTGGGCTCGCCGGTCACGAAGCAGCTGAGGCGCGCGTGCTTGCCCTCGGTCACCGTGCAGGTGCGCGCGCCCGCGCCGGGCGGCGACGCGGGGGCGCCCTCGGCTCGCATGGCCTCGCGGCGGCGCTGCAGGTGCGCGAGCAGCGCCGCCGTGGAGCCCCCGGGCGGCCCGGCGGCCCCCGTGTCCGCGTCCACCGCGAGCGCAGCGGCAGCGCGCGCGGCGCCCAGCGCGTTCTCCGCGCGCACCTCATAGGTGCCCTCGTCTCCCCGCCGCGCCGCCCGGATGCGCAGCGAGCTCGCGTCGCCCCTCTCCTCTACGCTCACGCGCGGGCGGTCGGGCGCGCCCAGGCGCCGGCCGTCCTTGGCCCAGCTCACGGCGGGCGGCGGGGAGCCACGCACGCGGCAGTGGAAGGCGGCGTCGGCGCCCTCGCGCACGCGGATGGACGAGGGCCGCAGCAGGAAGTGTGGCGCCTGCTCCGCGCACGCCGCCCCGGCGTCCACTTGCAGCCCCACGGCCGCGAAGGCCTCACCTACGGCGTTGCGGGCTCGGCACACGTACTGCCCACCGTCGCCGAGCGCCAGGTCCAAGATGGTGAGGCGGTACACGTCGCCGTTCTGCGCCAGGCGGAAGCGTGCGCCCGCCTCCACAGGCTGCCGGTCCTTCTCCCAGCTCACGTGTGGCGCGGGGTTGCCCACGATCTGGCAGCTCAGCGTGGCGTCCTTGCCCACGGACACCACGAAGGCCTTGGGCCGCGCGAGGAAGCGGGGCGCGCCGCTGAAGGAGGCGGAGTCCATGGCGGGGACCTGCGAGGAGGGGGCAGGAGATGGCACAGAGATGTGAGGTGACCTGCGCCCGGGGCCCCAAGGCCGCGTAGGGCAGTCACGGTGCGCTCCCTCCCCAGCTTAGGCAGGTGGTGCTGTGGTCCAGCAACACAGATTTGCCCTTCCTTGGTCTTGGGGTTGGGCTTCTGACAAAGGACTGGCCACTTCCACTGCCCAAGCCTCCTACCCCAGTCCTCACCGCCCCTCCCCACTCGCACCCCAGTGTCTGCACTGTCCCGTCTCCTGCACTGTCACCCCCAGAAGTCCACATTTCAGGTGGGCTGTGTGCCCCGCCAAGAGGGAGCTTTGCCGATCCCAGCCTTGCCTGAGTGCTAGAGACCCACTGTGACCACTGGCCCTTTCATTCGTCTGTTGTACATCGTGGTGAGGGTGCTATACCCCAGCCGTGTCTGCACCAAACCTCTTCCCAGGGCCTGTCCTGACACAGGGTCCATCTCTTCTGTGTGGTCCCACACCTCCCTTGACCCTAAGTTGAACAGGTTCTGCTAACAACTCAAGTGTCCCTGCGTGGGAGCAGGACAGTGGGTGTTTCCTCAGGCGTGTATGGGAAGGACCCCTCCAGCATCCTCGGGGCTATGGATGTCCCAACCACTACAATGGGTGAAGTGGGGTGGAGACTTCAGTCTTCTCATGGTGAAGAGAGAATGCTGGCCTCTGTCTCCAAGGCAGGGTGCGGCGGTGCCTGCCTGCACCAGGTCTCCAGAAGGGTGGTGGGCACCCAAGCACTTTCCCTGGTTCCAAGCAGTCAGGGCCCAGTGCCCACTCTGGGGCTATCCGGCACCCAGTTCGGTGGTTTAGGTACCTAATCCCTTAATCCAGGAGGCCGGGCTTGCTGACTTGCTGCTTGCTGACTCACTGTGCAGTCAGCAGCTCTGCCCTGGCTCCACGGGCAGGGACCCCATGTGCAAAGACCTAGCTGGGTCTGGCCCCTTCTGGGAACCTGGCAGGGCTGCATCAACTCAGCCATCAGGGACCTGAGCTGGGGTCTTTTGCGTGCCTAGCACAACCACGGCCAGTCTGTGGGGTCCCCAAAAGCAGAGCCTGTGCTGACCAAATCACAGATACATGAATACTCATATGGCAGCCCTCTCGTGCTGACCTGGGGACAGTGCACCCCCCTCCATTGTTCAAGGCCACATTCCCCCAAAAAACATGTTGCCAGATCCTGTGGGCAGAAGGTTCGTACTCAGAGCTTCTAGCTGCTCTGCCACTCTCGAGGGGCCAGGGGCTGCTGCTTATGTATACTCCAGACCACTCCCTCGGGCCTCCCATATTACAGACTAGGACACTGAGGCTGCCCAGAGCCTCCAGGAAGCCTGCAGGAGACATTAACCTTGTCCTTCACTGCCATTTTGGGCTGGAGACCTTGGGGTGGGACCCTCAACACTGCAGGAGCCTCCTTGGTCAGGGTGCCTTTCCTCCCAGGAAGATCCCTGTACTCTTGGAAGCCCAGCTGGGGAGTTCCTTCTCTCCCATGGCCATGCACTCAGGACCCTCAACTCACAGAGCTTTCACAGCCCCTGCACCCAGCTTCCAAAGAGCTTCCCAGCACTGCTGGCCCCACAAGGGGTCCAGCTGTTTGTCAGGAAGAGCTGGAGTGGGGGCCTGGGACTCCACCCCAAGACCCTCCAGGATGCCTGAGCCTCACCTTGGACCCCTGGCTGTCAGCGTCCCCACTTGGGAAATTCTTTCCTGGAGTCAGGTATCACTGTCCCTCTGGCTGTCCCCTCTGCTGAGCCATGGGCCCAAAATAGCCCCAGCTGTCAGCGGGCATCTATCTCAGCAGTGCTGGGGGCAGGGCTGCCCGACCCCCAAGCAGCCCTAGCCCAGGACAGGCCGGGGACAGGCGCCCCCTTCATGCCTGCCAAGACTGAGGGCCAAAGCTGGAACCCAGCCCCTTTTCTAAAGCAGAGCACAGGAAGACCCCCCTCAGCTCCTGCAGAGCCATAACCTTCGGCCCCATGCCCCAGCCCTGTGGCACCCCACCACCCCCTCCTCACCTTCTCCATGGGGATTTGGCAGGGACCTGGGTGGCAGAGGCCGCTGGGTCTGCTCGCTTTCTTGGGCCCAGGAGCAACACGGTTCCCACCCAGCAGCCCACAGTCTGGCCGGTCCTCAGACTGCGCAGGGACAAAAGGACAGGCAGCACTGTCAGATGAAGAGAGCTTGGCCCGCCCCCACCCACCCCTGATCAGCCCAGCCCAGTTCCAAAATAGCCCTCGAGTCAGCGCCTGGGATTCAGTTTCACCCTGGCCCCAGGGAGGCAAAGGGCAGAGGGGTCAGGGCACAGCCCATGTCTTCCAGCAGCAACAGGGGCAGGGGTGAGCCTGGCCAGAGAGGGCCAGGCTGGCCAAACCCCACAGCTTCCTACAGAACAGGGCAGGAGTCTGGGACACACAGGACAGCTCATGGGGAGCCCAGCATGACTTACAGAGCCCTGGGCCACCCCAAGCAGACCAGGACCATTCATGGTAATTGTTCATCCCTGGACCTGGCTTCATGGGTCCCCAGCCATCCCCACAACTCAGCCAGGCCGGGAGCAGGATCCTGCAAGGGCACAGTGTGCCCGGGGTGGGAGTGGAAGGGCAGATGCAGGCAGCGCACAGCCTGCCCTCGTGACAGGCCGGGTATTGCCAGCCCAGGGGGAGATGGGCAGTGGACACTGCAGATACATGTGAGGAGAGAGGTTGTCCAGGACCTGGAAACCACCAGGAGCCAGAGGGGCTACCTGGGGGCGATCCTGGGGGCCCTCACCCTGCAGGACCAGGCCTGACAGTGGGCTCCATCTAGGGGCACAGCAGGAGTGTGGCTCGGCTACCACAGGGAAACTGAGCCATGAACCCAAGCTGCAGGAAAAGTAGGGAGGGGAGAGGGTGACCCCAGGAACTCCAGTCCCTACCCTAAGCCAGCACCATGGCTCTATGTCTATGGTGACTTCTTCCAGGTTGCACACAGCCTTCACATGGCAAAAGGAACGGCTCCGCTGGGGTCCCCATCTGTGAGGCCCCCATCTATACCACACCTGGGAGGGAACTCCAGGAAAAAGAAAAGATGGAGAAGAAGATGCCACCCCAAGCAGCAAGATGAAGCCACTGCAGGAGCATGAGTGTGTGTGTGTGTGTGTGTGTGTGTGTGTGTGTGCGCGCGCGCGCGCGCGCACGCGCATGCACACATGTGCACGTGTATGAATAGCATGTGTGTTCATGCATGGCTGTATGTGTCTTCATGGGTGAAGTTCATGCATGGGATGTTCATGCATGAATTTCTACATGTACATACGCATAATCTGCACATTTGCATGTGTGTGGATGTGCGTGTGGTTGCACATGTGTGGATGGCATGTGTGGCATACATATATGCGTGTATGGCTATGAGCATATCCTGCATGGGTGGAAGCAGTTGTAGGAGCACCCACTCTTCTGGGGCCAAGGCCACAGGGAAGAGAACATCCATGCTGGCAGCTGCCTGTACGTCCATGGCAAGAAGTGAGCTCCTCATAGCCCACCGGGCCCTTGGGGCTCCTGCCCAACCCCAACACAGCAGTCATAGCACCCACAGCACCCCAGCAGTTCCTCCATCTGCTCCTGTCTCCTCCCAGATCCCTGACATGTGAGCCTCTAGGGTTCCTCCTGTGTTTTCTGTACCCCACCAGTGGATTTCTTACCCTTCGTTATTATTTTAACTGGTAAACACAGACGGTCATTATACATCTTCACAGACTGCCATGTGATGTTGCATCTTATTTCTTGAAGAATGGGGCATTAAAGGCTGCGGTCACCCAGGAGTCCTGCGCATCTTTGCACCACAGAAGCCATAGCACCTGACACCCAATAGGGTCTTTCAGTGATGGCGCTAGGATCCCGTGCAGAACGACAGGCACCATTTTAGGAGGCCACAGAGCAGAAAGGGCATCAGGGACACTAACCAGAATGGGCACAGGTTGGATCTGAGCCTTTGGAGCACAGTTCTCACAGGAAGTTGGCACAGGCAGTGACATGGTACATTTTCAGACCCTTCTAAAATCTGCTTGCAATAAAGGAGTTGTGGGATGAGCACTGCAGATGGGGGTCCACGGGCACAAACCACCAAGAAATGAGCTATAGTACTGAGAGTCAGGCCCTGACCTGCCACGGAGAACACAGGCTCCAGAAGGAGCAAGGGAGACACTGTGGCCTGGAAGGAACCCCAGGGGGAGAGAGGGCCGGAGATAGCCAAGCCCAGGAAAAGGCGTGCAGTTCCCCACAGACCATGTGCAGGCACAGCCACCCCACCACTGCTTCTCTGCAGGTGCCGCCTCCTCGAGCCCCAGGCTCCTGTCTGCACTCTGTGGTTCCTCTTTGATGCCCTTTTCTGGATTCTCAGTTTTGTGTGTTCGACCCCTGTGTTGTTTCCAAACTCCCCCCATCCCAGCGTTGAAACCTTCAGATTGTCCCCTCATCAAGCAGTGACATCATATTGTCCCCTCTTTCAGTGTGTCACTTGTCTCTGTAGACTTTTGTGAGGACGACCACACCAGTGCATGCAGGGTGTCTTGCAGCTATGAAACCACATCCATGCAGCCTTCAACAGGCCCCATTTCCAACCTCTTAGCCCCGCAGCCTGCACACTGCCCTGCCTCTGTGTGCTCAGCTGGTTTGATGCCATGTGTGACAGTGAGGTGCAGGGTGTGACTCCCCCCCCCATCATTCAGTTGAGGACCATGTCCTTCAGCTTCTCCACAGTCTTAACAACAGGGCTCCTTGAGGGGTGTGGTAGCACACACCTGTAATTCCAACACTCAGGAGGCTGAGGCAGGAGGATTGCTGCAAGTTCAAGGCTAGCCTGGGCTACACAATGACCCTGACTCAAAAAACAAAACAGACCAAAAACAAAAACAAAAAAACAGGGGGACCTCATGTCCATGGCTTCCCACCTGTGAGTCAGGTCAAAAATATTCACGACCTACTGCACCTGAACCCATCAGACCTTTTCTTTGTGTCACTCCCTAAGAAGGCATCAGAACAGCTCTTTATGCAACATTTGGATTTTTAGTTAATAATCTAGAGCTGATGCAAAGTACATGGCAGGGCTCATGTAGGTTCTATGCAAATACCAGGTCATTTTCTGCCAGGAACCTGACTGCTCCTGGTTTTGGCACCCACAGCCCAAACTGGAACTACATGATTTCCCCTTCATCTGCTGACAGATGCCTGGCTGCTCCCACATATTTCTTGGCTGATGAGAACATGGAGTGTGGACATGTCCTCAGCACTTCCTTTGCATACATACCCAGCATCAGGGCTACTGTTTCCTATCCTAATTGTTTTCAATTCTTTAAGAATTAAGGAGATGTCGACCAAAGGACACAAACCTCGATTATAAAGTGAGTAATTCCAGGGCTCCAGTGCACACCGTTGGGCCTGTGGTTAACAACACTGCATTGGTTGACTAAAGAATGCAGAGAGCAATTCCCTGTGTCCAGGGCTCTGCAAGAAGACAGAGATTAGTGTGTTCATCACCCTAACCGGTGATTGCTGAAAATGTGTGAGCATCAGGTCAACACCTTGTGCACCTGCAAGATGTATACTGTGTATTCACAGGCTATTCCTCCGTAGTGCTGAAGGGGACTAAAAGACAGTGATTTTGCAGAAAGGAAACTCAAATTCAGCCCCCTCAGTTTCTGAAAGACATTGTCATGCACAGCCTGATATGAACACATAAGGAGTGTTCAAAAGCTGTACAGAACTTACATCCTCCTGGATGTCTGTGAGGGAAATGTCCTGCACTTGCCTGGATTGTGGACAGCATCCAGTAGGCAAATGCACGCTGCAGGGGCTTTCAGCAGAGGCGCCCTTTCCCGCCAGGGTCTCAGGAGAGGTCCCCATGCCACCTTACCGTCAGCTTCAGCTGCAGACTGAGCTCACAGAGGCCATGTCATTTGCCTGCGCTCCTACCACGGGCCACACTCAAGCCAGTTTCTCCCTAGACAGCTGAGGACCAGCCCTGGAGCCCGGGGGGTGTGACAGGAAAACAAGTGTCACTCCCCAGAAGGGTCCTGGCTCACAGGGAAGATGTGAGGGGAGACAGGAAATCCAAATAAACGCTGGAGTTTAAAAGTGTGAAACGACTGGGCATGGTGCCTATAATCCTGGCACTCAGGAGGCAGAGGCAGGAGGATCACTGAAGAGTTCGAGGCCAGTGTAAGCTACAAAGTGAATTCAAGACCAGCCTGGACTGCTTAGTGAAACCCTGTCTCAAAAAAGACAACTACAAATAAATAAGTAAATAAATGTATGTGTGAAAGGGATTGAAAGTTTTTAGGGCACAGAAAACTTGAAAACCACTGACCAAATGAAAATCTCACACTTGTGCACCAAAGAAGGGAGCTTGAACTTGTGAGCCTCCTGCCCCTATTTCCCTAAATGCTGGGATTACAGGCAGGGCCACTACACCCAGTTTGACAATGTGATACTTTCATATAGAGAGTGAATGCTACTACAGTCAAATTAATTAGTATACTATTACCTTGGGGTATGTGTGGCCAGAACACTTTGGATCTTTCCCCCAGCCAAGGAAAAAACTGTATCTTATAGTCACCTTGTATTACATTAGAGCACAACAATTTATCTGTCCACCTAAGTAAAACTTCCTGCACTACACAGCAGAGAAAATGAACAAACCAAGCAAAGAGACAGCCTATAGAAGGAGCTGACATATTTGCAAACTATGTATCTGCTAAGGGGCTAACATCCAGAATATACGAGGAACTCAAACAACCCAATAGCAGGAAAATAAGGCCTTGGTTACTTTTTTCTTGTTGCTGAGACAAAATACCCGACACCCAAAATGAAGGAAGGAAAGGTTTATTTAGCTTACAGTCAGGGGAGGTTTCAGTGCATACTTGGCTGGTTTTGAGGCAGAGTGGCACATGGCAGAGGGCAACGGTTCATGGCAGTGGCGGTACACAGCAAAGCAACAAGTGCAAGAAGAGAGGAATGGGAGCCAACAGCCTCTTTCTCCCTTATATATACAAACTATCTACCCTAGGGCATAGCTCTCACACCCATAATCCCAGCAAACTACCTGCGCTAGGGCAGGTCTAGCTCTCACATCCATAATCGCAGCATTGGATCATGGATCAGTCATAAACTCTAAAGGCCACCAAATAACTGCATGAGGATTTGGGGGGGGAGGGCCATGTGGACATAAACCATAACAAATAATAACTATTTCATACCAATACTGTATTGTTTGCCTAAAATATATTTGACTCCTCCTGAATGTACCCTAACTATGTGAGGAGATGGACATGGTGGACATGCTCATTAGCTTGACTGGTAATTATTTCAAAATAATATTCATGATATTGTACACTTTATTTTTTTGGAAGCTATAAACCTTTTACTAAAACCTGTGGAAATCTGACCAGGTGGGCATGGTGGCACACACTTGTAATCCCAGCATTTGGGAGGCTGAGGCAGAAGGATCACCATGAGTTTGAGGCCAGCCTGGGCTACCTAGTGAATTCAGGGCCAGCCTGAACGGCATTGTGAGACCTTGTGTCAAAAAATAAACAAACATAATCTAAACATTCACAGTGAGATACATCTTCAACTCCAGACCCACGTTCTCAAGGTAAGGCTTTACGGAAGAGGGAGAACTCTCCCCACGTGTCACAGGGTGAGAACTGAAGACCCATGCAGGGCTGAGATTAGCTCATGCGCTTTCTTCGATTAACTCTCCATCCAAGGGCCGGCTGCAATTGTTGGCGATCCCATCACTTTACTCTGAGTTAGTATCACAGGTTTCTGACTGTGCTCTGTTTTCAGAGCAAGGTCTCACTGTGAAGTCCAGGCTGCCTCAGACTTGCATTCCCCTTGCTCCGCCTCAGGAGTGCCTGGGCGGGGACCGCAGCCCCACACCTGGCAGTAACATTCCTTGTCCCCTGCACAGAAACTCACTCAACAACGATCCGGGTGGCAAAGAGGATTTGTTTTTGTGCCTGTCCATGAGTCTCTGTCCACAAGGTAGGTGAAAACAGACACCAGTGCTAGACATTGCACTCTTTAAAGTGTGCGATTTAAAAAAAAAAAAAAAAAAAAAGTGTGCGATTTTTTAAATGTGCCAACGAGGTGAGCAGACTTTCTTCTGCAGAAGGCATACAAATGGCCAGCGCACACATGGGGAAAGAGGCCCAGCTCACTGGTCACCAGAGGCTGCAGATCGGCGCCACCACGCAGCATCACCGCACCCAGCAGAAGTGGCGAGGTGTGCGAGGGCACCCGCTGGCTCAGCACAGGAGACACCAAGCGGAGGCTCCTCCACCGCTAGGCATGGAGCACCGCCTTCTAGTGGGGCGTGGAGGTCGCCGCGGTCGGTGGCCATCCCAGTAGATAAAGAAGTGACCAGGGGGTGTGAAAGCTGGAGAGCGCTCATTAATGGTCAGGTCCAGGTGGGGTTAGAGCGGCAGGGGCTGTGGAGGGAGGAGGGGAACGGGCTGTTACACACAGTGCCATCCAGCAGGGGGCGACTGCTCGTGCTCTGTAGCATGGGAAGGGGATCATCCTATTCCACGCAGCTAGAGAGGACCTGAGTGGTCCCAACAGAGAAAAGCAAGAGCCCCGAACAGCACTCAAGTCGGCACTGCCGTCCCGGCCCAGGGAGGAATAATCCCCACTGTCAAGAGAGCCATCAACCTGCCAGGACCTGCTGAGCCTGAACAGCGACAGCAGATGTGTGGCTGGCCCACTCCACGGCCCGGCCTTACTCAGGCCACTGCGGGTGAAGTGGCCGAGAGGTCCCCAGCTCTCCCACGGAGAGGTGGCATCAGCCCTGATGACCTGAACGAAGCTACTCACAGAGGAGAGTTGGGTCTGGCCCGCAGTCTCAGAGTGCAGTCCGTGGCACCTGGCTCCATCACAGACTACGTTAGCTTTCCTACTGCTGAGCAACACGCTTGAAGGGAGAGAGCTTCAACTTCTCACACAGCTTCGGGAGACTCAGCTCCAAGGCAGGGCCATTATGGCAGAAGGGCACGGCAGGCAACTCTGCCCAGTTCATGGCGGCCCAGAAGCAGAGCAGTGCACAGTGCTGGAAAGGAAGGGGAGGAAGCAGATGCGGACCCAAGGCTGGGTGTCCACGCACCCCAGAGGCAGCTCTGCTCTCCACTGGCCATCCTAATCCAAAGAAGCTGATGCAGCAGGAAGGGCCAGGACACACACACCCCTCAGTGTACCCCCAATGACCCACTTCCTCCTAAAGGTCCCCCACATCCCGATAGCCTTTGCAGCTATAAATCCACAAGCTGATTGATCCACAGAGGAGGTTGGAGCCCCGAAGCCCCACGCAAACACAGGTGTCTTAGGGTTCCAAGTTTCCACACTCGGGCTTTAGAGACCTTTCAGGTCCAACTGTGACAGGTGGTACCCATGTCAGCAGAGGAGCACCCCACCACCCCAGCCCCAAACCAAAGGGGCTCAACTACTGGGGAGCAGCTGGGCTGGGCCCTTCCTCCACCAGCTCCACCGCAGGATGGAGGCTCTGTCTGGCAGGAGGCTGAGGGTCTGATCCTAGCAGCCCCTCCCTGTGCACACAGAGCAGAGGCTACAAGAAGCCCAGAACCCCAGTATCCATGTGCTTGGCAGAGAGGGCTGGGGCTGGGGCTGCACTCCCACAGAGGAGCCCACACCCTGAGCAGAGGGTGGCACAGGCAGATCTGCAGCTCTCAGAGCAACAGTCTACCACACTAGGATCCACTGCAGCATTGCTAGGACTCATGGAACACTCAATCCCTGCCACGCAGCACCACAGGGATGCGGTGTTCCCAGGCCTGGAGAGGATGACTGGTATTAGGTACGGTTACTGGGGAGCCCTGAGGTTGGACACCAGGGCTCAGGAGGAGAAGGGGAGAACAGAGGGGATAGAACACATGCACGCATGTGCTCCTGTCTCAGAGCCCTGCGACGGGAAGCCTCACTTGCAGGCAGCTGCTCAACCCAGATCTCCAGAGCTGTGAGCAAAGCCACCCCTTGTCTTTATGAACTTGCAGAGCTGGGGTATCTTTTATAATAGCAAAAAATAGACAAATACAAGCTCCTCTTGTATTTGAGATCAATATGGTCACCCACAGGTCAGGGGCAAGCACAGAAAGAGACAGCTGCAAAGAGCACCCTGAGCTGCAACCAACCTGAGTAGGCACCCCACAGCCCCCACCCAAAGGCTTTCGGGTAGCTGATGCCCGGGACACTGTTGAGGCATCAGACCAAGCTCTCAACCACTGGAGCAAGACCAACAGAGGTGGCCAGCTGGACAGAGGGGTGGGCACACCACGGCCTTGGGGGGTTCTCCTCTATATCATGCCATGCTGCAGGCTCCCTTCAGGGGCTGACACTGAGGGGTCATGCTGCAGAGAAATGGTCTAGCCCAGCCACCAAACTCACACTGAGCAAGCACAGGAGAAAGGACCCAGAGAGGGGGGAAGGGCACCAATATCCAGTGCTGTTACAGTACTGCGCCCAAAATATTCAGTTTATAACAAAAAATTATGAGACATGCAAAGAACAGGAAAGTCTGACCCATCTACATGGTGCATGGGGCTGGGAAGATAGCTCAGTGGCACAGCACCTACCTGGCAAGCATAAGGTCCTATGTTCAATTCCTGGTACCTCCCCCGCAAAAAAACCATCCACATGGTGCAGGCACCAAACCAAGCAGGTAGAGTTATCAGCACAGCTACTACAGTCACAGTATTCCAGAGAACCTGGGAGGCCAGGCCTGGGAAGCCAAGGTCTAACAAGGTGGCCCCATCACACAGCACAACGTGGCAACCTGTGGGCCCAGTCGTGTCTGAGGCGGCGGGGATAGGGAAAGAACTAAGCTAGGTCATGTACAAGGGCCAGCTCTCTGAGGCCTGTGAGCATCACACACTACAAACACATGGGGGTGTCTTGGTTACTTTACTCCCGTTGCTGAGACAAAATACCCAACACCCAAAATGAAGGAAGGAAAGGTTTATTTAGCTTGCAGTTTGTGGAGGTTTCAGTCCATACCTGGCTGCTTCAGAGGCAGAGTGGCCCATGGCAGAGGGCAAACTGTTCATGGCAGCAGAGCATAGCAAAAACCACAAGAGCAAAAGGGAGGAATGGCTGCGAGCAGCCTCTTCTCTTCCCTTATGTTGTAAACAGGCTACTCCCACCCAGGGGTCGTGAACCCCTCACACAATCTCCATGCCCTCCTCTTTCACAGGCTCAGGTTGTGTACAAAGTAAGCACCTTGGCTTCCTGCTGACTCACTCAGCTAAACCTCTAGACACCCTAAGTTGACACAATGTATCAACCATAACAGGGGGTAAAAATTTTAAAAGGTTTCTTTAAAAACAATCCCAGCATTGCCAATACATAAATAAGAATGGGAATATAGCTCAGGTCCAAGTTCCTGGGTTCAAGCCCTAGTACCTCAAAGAAGAAAAAAAAAATCCTTATGAGTTGGGCTTGAGTGTTGTCCTGCGGCAGAGCCCTTGCTCAGCATATTCCAGACCCTGGGTTTCATCTCCAGTATCATAAAACAAAACTTGTGAATCATTTACTTCTGGGATGTCCTGTTAATATGCTCAGACTGCAGTTGATCACAGGCAACAAAAACCACAGCAAACACATGGGGGCAGGGGTGGGGGCTGCATTTGGACCCGAGCTCAGTTCTGCGTTGCTCTCTTGCCCCACTGCCGTAATGTGGAGTAAAACTGTCTCCACCAGTTTAAAAGATAAAGAAAGGCAAATCAAGGACTACAGCAAGTAACCTGTGGCCACCAGAGTCCACAAGGGTGTGTGGGCACCGGGCCAGCACATAGGGGTAGGGTGCCGCAGTGTCCCTGTGTGCAGGCTGTGGCTCTCAAAGATTGTCCTTGTCACCAGCCAAGGGCACAACAACCCCCCCAGTCTCCCAGCTTTATGAGCTTTTTAAATTTATGTGAGGGCTGACGCAGGCGGCTTCTTCTGGCCCTGACCACATTCATGTCGCCCACTCTGAGGACTGCTGGCTGCTTGCTCATGAAGCTGAGGACCAGGTTGTGAGCTGGGTAGAGAAGCAGCCGATGAGTCAGGGCTGATCTGTCCTCACACTCAGGTGCCTAGGAGCCAAGTGAGAGAGCAAGGGCTCTGGATGCTGGCCAAGTTCATGGGACCAGTGGGGCCCGCTGCAGCCCGCCACGTGCTGAGGGGCCCCAGGAACAGTGCTGCCATCCCAGGAACTGGAAGTGGGTATGGCAGTGATAATCAAGGTGGCCCCATGGTGGACCTCAGTCCAGAGCAGATGTCCTCACAGGGAGGGGGGCACTGGATGACAAGGCCACAGGGAGTAGATGACCATGTGGAGGGATGGGTGGGGTGATGTGGCCACAAGATGGAGACACTAGAGTCTGTTGTTTGAGGCACCCAGCCATGGTCATTGACCACAGCATCTTGGGAGATGGATCACAGTGTCACATACAAAACTCACCATGTCCCCAGCAAGTGTGCTTGGCACACACTGAGAACAGGAAAGGCAACACCCAGGGCGAGCCTGCACCCTCCATAATCACAACCCAGTGTCTGCTGGAAAGTGGGTGACCAGACACAGGACAGCTGCACTGTAGGATGCCACTCAGCCTCACAGAGGAAGGATGTCTATGACCTGAAGCAGTGGTTCCAATGAGGCTCACAGAGAGATCCTGAGGGCTCTCAACACAAAGCAGCGCATGTGTCTAAGGTGACAGATCTTCCAGTGACCCCGATGTGACCAGCACTTGTGTGCAAGTACTGAAACAAGAAACCGCACCTCACAACTATGCACATCTGCTCTGTGTGGCACAGGGGAGGCATAGAGGCATGGATCAGAATAGAGAACCAGAAGCTCCTCCCTCAGGTGTGCAACCAGCCTGTGGGAAGATACTAGCGCAATCGGTAGAGGATGCCTGTCGCCAGATGTGGGCAGGGCAGCTGGACCTCAGCCCAAACCTCACACCTTCCCCAAGTGGATCCTAAGCAAACACATTATGGAAATCGCCAGTATAAAAATGCAGTCACTTTTGTTAAAAGCTAGAAAAATAATCACAGTCACAAACAAACCAAGAGGTCATGGTGGTGACCTTGGGAAGGAAGCATTGACAACTAGACCTGAACAAAGTCCAAAGCTCTTGCTCTGCAAAAGCCCAGGTGCAAGCAACGGGCAGACAAGCCACAGACCCAGAGGACAC
Source organism: Dinomys branickii (assembly GCA_004027595.1). Taxonomy (NCBI): domain Eukaryota; kingdom Metazoa; phylum Chordata; class Mammalia; order Rodentia; family Dinomyidae; genus Dinomys; species Dinomys branickii. The sequence goes on along the minus strand of PVLD010012261.1, from coordinate 41,083 downwards.
ACTTGCACACCATGGAGTGGGCTCCATCACAGATTGTGGGTGGACTCTGAACCTGTGAACTGCCTCTCCGATAACAGGCAGCCAGGCATGGGCGATGCCAGCATCCCAGCACTGACAAACTGAGGTGGGGTGACCACAAGCTTAAGTCCAGCCTGGGAAACTTAGTGACATCTGTCTTAAAGTTTTTTTTAAAATGTTTTAAAAGTTGGGGGAAAGCTGAGTATGTAGCTCAGGGCAACCTCAGCTCAATCTTCAGTACGACAAAAAGAGAAAAAATACATACTCCAACATCAGCACTCCCGACCCCTAGCAAGTCCCTGCACCTTTACTGGAGTCACCTGACACACGGCCGAAGCCTGCCCTTTCCTTTCATCCCAGACTGTGGACAAGTGTCATCCACGGTCCAATTAGTACCACGTTTTCCACATGTTTGTGCTTTTAGTTGAGTCCACTGCTTAAAGGCGTCTCACAGTGCGAGCCTAGGGCCGCTGTTTCTCAACAATCGGAAAATTGGAAGGTGTCATTCGGCGAGGTCCTCGGCCAGCAGGGGGCGCAGTCGCAGTGCTCGGAGAGCCTCCGCCCAGGGCTGTGAAGGTAGGAGCGGCCCCCCATACTGCAGGGCGGAAACAATGGGCCCCTCCCTCTTCCTGCCGCCGAGGCTGGCAGCCTCCTCCCCACGCCTGTTGCCACATACTTTTCGGGCCCAGAGCCTTAGAGCTGGTGATTGCAGCTTGGAACCTCTGAGACCAGGAATCAAAATGAACCTTTTTCCTTCAAGCCTCGTTCCTTGCTGTTTTGTCATGGTGGCAAAGGCTGACACGCCGACACCGGTAGTGCTGGATTAGGTCCCACCTCACACTCATCTTACACCAAGTACCTTTGTCCCCTTTTAGTTATCCTGTGGTGGTGCCGCGGTGGACCCTGGGCACCAAGCGAGGTGGGCAATGTCCTCCCTGAGCCGCGGCTGGCCACTTGATCACCTCTCCAAAGGCCCAGCTCCACCACCACCCTTGAGGTCCTGGGCTGGACGTTAGTGCATGCAAATTCAGCCACAGCCAATGGGAGCAGGGTTAGACAGAATGGTGGCCCACGCACCAGGGGGACACCACCACAAATGAGAAGTGGACAGTCCCCACCACACGCAGGCCTCTGGGGAATTGTGCTGACCCTAAAACACCAGCACCTGAAGGTCACCATGCACCCAAGCCCTTTTAGGGAACACTGTGGAGGGACAATATCTGCAAAGTGGAGGGCAGATCAGAGCCGGGCAGGGTGAGGCTCAGGAGGAGCCTGTCATGAGTGGAGATATGTGTCCAATGCTAGGAACTGTCACTGTCTGTGCAGGGACAGCAGGCAGACCCTCTTTCCCCGGTACTCTGAAACATACATCATTGTTTCATGTCACTGTGCATATGCAACCAGAGCGCATCCCTCCTGTGTGACTGTGGCCCAGCCTGCTGGCCCTGACCAGGTCCAGCACCTTCTCCACACATATCAAGACATCACACTACACTGAGATGTGCAGAGAGGGCAGTGGCAATGTGTCCAACAAAAATGAAGCTCCAGATGGTAGAATGCTTGCCTCGCATGCATGAGGTGCTAGGTTTGCACCGCAGCACTGCATAGGCACATAAAGAAATACATACATAAATAAGTCTTTCAAAATGCTCTTAAAACTTGCATAGGGCTAGAGGCCAAGATCTGTGATGTAGCATGTTCTTGGCATGCACAGGGCCTGGATCACACCCTGGTACCATAGATTAATGATTTAATTTATTTAAAATGCATAGAACTAAACACATGGAAATAGAAGTAAATCTGAGGAAACCTAATGAGGACAGTGGCTTGTAACTAGTTGTAATACTGTCAGCATTGGTGGGGTTCCCTCGTGGGACACCAGACAGCCATGGGGTGCTGTGTCATCTGTTGCAACTTCAATCACAGCAAATTTCAATGTGCCAACCCTGCATGCTGCTCTTAAAGACATATTTTTTTTATAATTTTAAACAGAAAAAAACAAAATTTCAAAAGAAGATAATTGGAGGGTAACAATGGTTAATATATTGCATATAGTTACCTTTAAATTATTCGGACTACAAGATATTGACATTTAATCATCCAAATAATATTAGTACAAACCTTTCTTTTCAATGAACTAAGAGAAATTAGTACTATAACTATCTTAACTATATATATATTTTTTCACTTCCTTTTCTCCTTTCCCCATCCTAGTTTCCTTCTTCTTGCAGTTTCTTCCCATTTCACAATACCTACTCTAGGATTTGGATCTTATTTACTCTTTCAACTTCTCACACTAGGGAGACAGTACAAGGTTTATACATGTGCATCTGGTTTATTTCACTTATGGTCTCAAGTTGCATCCATTTAACCTATGAAAGTCTCCAGTTTACCCCTTTTTATGGCTGAGTGGTACTCCATTGTATAAAAAGACATATTTTTTATTCATTCCAGTTGATGGGCATTTGGCTTGTTTCCAATATATAGCTATTACAAATTGTACTGCTATAAACATGGGTGCACATATATTGGTGTGGTATATTTTTAATTCTTCCGGGAAGATACCCAGAAGGGGAATACCTGGGTCAAATGGGACCTCCAATCCTAGTTTTTTGAGGAATCTCCACAGTGATTTCACTAGTCTACACTTCCAACAACAGTGAAGAAGGGTTCCTTTTTCCCCACAGCCTTTCCAGCATTTGTTATTGAGTGATTTCTTGATGATCATAGCCACTCTTTCCAAGGTGAGATAGAATCTCAGTGCTGTTTTAATTTGCATCTCTTGAATGACGAGTGATATTGAACACTTTTCATATATTTATTTGCTGTTTGTATGTCTTCATCTGAGAAGTGTGTATTCATCTCAAATGCCCACTTTAGATTGGGTTTTTAAACTTGGGAGGTCTGATTATTTTTTTAGTTCTTTGTATGTTTTGATAGTAATCCATTGAGGAATAGCCAGCAAACATTTTTTTCCCACATTATGGGTTGTCTCTTCACGCTGTAGGTGGTTTCCCTTGCTGTGCAAAAGCTTTTTAATAAGGTGAGATCTCAGCCAGGTGTGGTGGAGCATGCTTGTAATCCCAGTACTCAAGAGGCTGAGGCAGGAGGATTGTTGTGAGTTCAAGGCCAGCCTGGGCTACAAAATGAGCTTAAAGCCAGTCTGAACTGCATAACGAGACCCTGTCACGAAAAGACATTAAAAAAAAAAAAAAAAAACAGGACGAAGTCTGTTGTTCTTTGTGATAGTTCCTGTGTGATCGAGGTTTTATTCATGTCTGTACCTATACCAATGTGTTCCAGAGTTTTACCTATTCTATCTTCCAGCAGATTTAATGATTGTTTTAATATTGAGATTTTTGATCCATTTTCAATTTAGTGCATGGTGAAAGACATGGGTCCAATTCTAATCTTCAGCCTATGGAGTGCCAGTTTTCCCAGCACCATTTTTTTCTCGCACTATTTATTAAAGAGGCTATCTTTCTGCCAGTGAATGTTTGGCACTTTTGTCAAAGGTGAGGTGGCTGAGTATGTCTGGAGTTGTTTCTGCTTGATCTTTTTTTTTTTTGCGGTACTGGGGATCGAACTCAGGACCCTGCGCTTCCGAGGCAAGCGCTTATTCCACTGAGCTATATCCCCAGCCCCTGGAGTTGTTTCTGTATCTTATAATCTGTTCCATTGATTTTCAGGTCTGTTTTTTTTTTGCCAGTACCATGCTGTCTTTATCACTGTAGCTTTATAGTATAATTTCAGGGATTTTGGTGCCCCCGCCTTGCCTTTGTTGCCAAGAATTGCCTTTGCTCTTCTAGGACTCTTCTGGTTCCAAATGAATTTTAGGATTGTTTTCTCTAATTCTGTGAGATATACTGTTGGAATTTTCACTGAGGTTGCATTAAATCTGCATAAACTCTGGAAGTATAGCCGTTTTCACTATATTGGTTCTTCATACACAAGATCAAGGGATACTGTTGCATTTGTTGATATCCTCTTCAGTCTCCTTTTCAAAGTACTGTGGTTTTCACTGTAGAGGTCTTTTACATCCTTCATTAGATTGATTCCTAGGTCTCTTTTTTTTTTGTATGCTATAGTGAAAGGTGTTATTTCCCCCACTTCTCTGTGAGTTTATTTATGTACAGGAAGGCTATTAATTTTAAATGCTGGCTTTGTATCCAGCTACGCTAATGAATTAGCTTATTAAATCTAGCAATGTTTAGTGGAGTTTTTGGGGTAGTCTATGTAGAGTATCATGTCATCTGAAAATAATGGTACCTTAACTTCTTCCTTTCCTACCCTTATTCCTCTTATTTCTCTTACCTGATTGCTCTGGCTAAAGTTTCCAGAACTATGTTGAATTAACAGTGGAGACAGTGGACATCCTTGTCTTGTTCCTCATTTTAGAGAGGCTTTCAATTTTTGTTCATTTAGTATGATGTTGGCTATTGGTTTGTCACAGATGGCTTTTACCAGATTGAGATAAAGACTATCCCAATTTTCTGTAGGGTTTTTATCATGAATGAGTGCTGGACTTTGTCAAAAGCTTTTCCTGCATCTATTGAGATGATCATGATTTTTGTCCTTGGCTCTGTTGATAGAGTGTATCACATTTATTGATTTACATACGTTGAGCCATCCCTGTATCCCTGGGATGGATCCAACCTGGTCATGGTGTATAATCTTCTTGATAATTTGCTGCATTCTGTTTGCCAGTATTTTATTAAGGATTTTTGCATCTATGTTCATTAGTGAGATTGACCTGTAGTTCTCTTTTTCTTATTATAAAGAGAAAAAATTTCAAAACAAAATAGGGTAACAATGGTTAATACATTGCATATAGTTACCTTTACTCAGACTACAAGATATTGACATTTGTCTAAACAATACTAGCACAAACCTTTCAATGAACTGAAAAATTAATAGTATAACTATCTTATCATATATATTTTTTTCTTTTCCCTTCCCTTTCTCCATTCCCTCACCCATTTCTCTTTGGAAGTTTCTTCTCGTTTTACAATATCTACTATACATTTGGGATCTTATTTATTCTTTCAGCTTCTCACACTAGGGAGACAATGTTTGCACATGTGCGTCTGACTTATTTCATTTATAATCTTGGCTGAACATGATACTGAACACCTGTAATCCCAGCACTCAGGAGGCTGAGGCAGGAGGATCGCTGCAAGCTCAAGACCAGCCTGGGCTACAAAGTGAGTGCAAGGCCAACCTGAACTGCAAAGTAAAAAGACCAAAAAAAAAAAACAAAAAACAAAAAAAACCATAGTCTTGAGTTGCCATCTACTTACCTATAAAAGTCTCCAGTTTACCCCTTTATGGCTGAGCAGTACTCCACTGTATAAAAAGACCACATCTTTTTCATCCATTCCTCAGTTGATGGAAGCCACATTTTATTTCTTTAAATATATCCAATACACTGACTTTCTATGGTGTTCTGTTTACTCTGGTCTCTCCAAACTTTCAGGTTTGGTTTCTGTGGCTTTTGCTCATGGTACTGGAATGTGTGAAATCCCTTTTTCCTGTGTACAACAATGCCCTGACCTCAGAAAGACCTTCTGGCTGGGGTGAGCCCCCTCCTCAGCAGCTGCACCTTGGCCAAGCACACAGTTCAGAGCCTCCCTGCCAACCACACCTGCCACGCCCTCAAAACCCTGCAGGCTGGCCACCTGGCCCGGCTCCGCCCCACTACCACTCGCCTCGTCTGCCTTCAGCTGTGACAGACCACTCCTCAGAACACTGCATGTTTCACAGAGCACCTAAAAGGCAGCGGTGAGCCAAGAAAGGGAGGGAGGCAAGGCAGGTAAAAGGGTTAGGCTCTGTGGCCCCCATGTGCCAACTCCTCAGGCAGAGTGTCACTGTCCTGTACAACAAATGTGCTGAAAAGCACAAGGCCACAACCACACACAGAGGGCGAGCCCACGAGGTTCTCCCACCTGTCAGTGCTTCTGATGCTGGGGCATGGTGAGTGCTGGGTGTTGACACCCTCAGAGCACACAGAAGAGCCTGTCACCCAGCACTGGGAAAGCCCTACACATGCCACAGCAAAGAAGACACCCAAGGATGAGACAAGGTGGCCACTGCAGGCTCACAAGCTGCCTGCACCATGCCCAGGGAGCAGCTGGGCCTGGGCATCCGGCGATGGGAGCCTGTACACTGAGTACAGTCATGGAGGGGGCTATTCCCATCTAAGGGAATCCTGTTTTCCGCCTTTCAACCCAGCCCAGATGGTCGGCACCCCCTCCCACCCTGGCTGCTGGGGCTCACAGTACCCCTGGGTCATAGGGGCACCAATGCCACAGGTCCCCAATCCCTCCTCCCAGCCCTGCACAGGAGAACTCAGAGCCACTATACCTGCTCTGCAGGAAGACTGGCCAGAAATGACACCTGGCCATCAAAGGGGCTGCTTTCCCACACACTTTAATAGTCACCCTGTCAGGGAGGAGGCTGGGGGGTTCCCACGGGGTGGGTGCCTTGCAGAGTGCATGGTGACACCTGCACTGGCAGTAGGAGTCCAGCAGAATCTCTGCCAGCTCTAGGAGGAAGGCACAGTGGTGGACAAGTGTTTTGGGACCTGCCCTGCGGGATGGTGTGGGCCCTCTGGCCAGGGCCCAGGACAGAGCAAGCTGAAGGGCAGAGTACACTCAGGAAGGGCACACAGACACCCCAATCTGCAGGGTCCAAGTCTCCATTCACAAGAGGACCACACAGGTCCTGCCCCATCAGTTTCCACCTGAGAGTGACCACTGCCCCGTGGCTGCCCTGGCCTGCCAGCTCCACAGGCCTCAGGCTACTGCCATCCTTATGGTGGAGAGATTGGGCTGCCAGCTGGACACAGATGGGTCAGTGGGCACACAGGTGGCTTGGGCCCTTCTCTTCAGCCACAGCCAAAGCCTTTCCCAGGGTGACGGGGCAAACACAGGACTGTGGCAACATTCAGGCACCTCCCCAAGTGGGGTGCTCCAGAAGTCCCCACAGGGCACAGTAGGGGTTGCCTGGGCTATTTGCTGGCTGTGGGCCACCAGTCTGGCACAGACACAGTGATGGTCACCAGGTCATTCTCTGAGGTCCTGATGTGGAGGGGCCCCTTGATTCTCTCTGTGCGCAGCAGGGCCAGCCCCAGGTCCCCCTGTCCAGCCCTAAACTTGCCGGCAGCCTGTCCCGACTCAGTCAGCACTGGGGTGCCTGGTTTGATGCCGCCAGCTGGGAGGCAGCCGGCCAGGCGCACAGGGAAGAGGCGCTTGCGGATAACACCCATGTGGTGGGTGCGCGCAGTCAGTTCCTGGCCAATGTAGCAGCCCTTTGTGAAGCTTACACCGTTCATGAAGACCAGGTTAGACTCCAGGGGCAGAGCTACCCCTGGAGGCAGGTCACGGACCCCCTCCGGGACACCTGTGGGGACAGAGGACACCAGAGGTGAAGGCACAGGCACAGACACCCTATCTTGTCCCCTCCCACTGCCCACACTGCTGCCATACCTTGCCGGTACCGGTGTGCATGGTAATCCCGGGGGTCACCCAGTCTGGCACCAGGCACCAGGGCTGGGCCCGTGTCCTGTGTGAGGAGCCGCCAGCCCATGCGCACCGTCCGGGGGTCACAGGCCAGGATGCCAGTGGCCTCTGCCCTCTCCTGCAGAGGTGTTACCTGGTCAGCCCAGGTGACAGCAGGCAGCATAGCCCACACACTGCACTCAGGCCACAGCTCCACCTGGACCTTTCGTCGGACCCGGTACAGTGTCAGGTGCTGGTGCAGGGCATCCAGCAAGGTGCGGTCACACTCCAAAAGGAAGCCAGGGGCCTCAGGCACGCACTCAGGGACCCTGTGGAGAGAGACAGTGCTAGGGGTGTGCCAGGCATAGCATTCGCCAGGTCCCCAGGGTATACCAGTGTCCCTGGGGGACAGGACCCCAGGACTCTGAATTACACCTGAATTTCAGATCATCGGCAAAGTGATACCTAAAGTGTAGGTGTCCTCTGGTGCCCATGGGATAGGTTCCAACACCGCAGTTAACACTATGTGCCCTGCTCAAGTCCCTTACACAAAATGGCACAGTATCTGCCCAGGGTTTATACACATCCTCCTGTACACTGGGTCAGCTCATACCCAGATCACTTACAATCCTAACACAATGAAACACCAGGCAAACCGTTGCTCAACTGTACTGTTCCAGAATAATGGCAGAAACTCTGTACCCATTCAGCAAAGATACGCAATCTTTTCAAGTATTCCCAGTCAAGGGTGACTGAGCAAAGCATAGAAAGCTGGATGTGACACAAAGAGTCACCATACTCTTCTCAGAACCCTGGGCGCCACCTGGAGCGAAGCTCAACGGTGGCTTTGGAAAGAGTGGCTGTGTCTGGATGTCCCACAAAGCCGGTGGCAGGCTCTGCAGAGGCAGCTGAATCTAGAGTATGTGAGCAGCTCGTTGGTTTGGCACCGTCCTAATACCAGCAGCCTGTATAAAGAGCCAGAAAGAGGCTGTGAAGGTCACTGTTGATTTTGTGGTCTTCTGCCCAGCACGAACTGTTCTCCTCAGCAAAGCCACCCTGTCCTATAGCCTGACAGTTATAGACTGAAACCTCTACAAACTGTGAGCTAAATGAGCCTTTCCCCCTTTAACTTTGGGTGTCAGTTATTTTGTCTCAGCAACAATAGTAACTAAGATACATCAGCTGCTGACCAATGGGCTGCCACTTCCCGGCCCCACGGACGGCGTGGTCACACACCCCCACCCCCGCGCTTGCACACCAGCTGGTGGCACCCCAGCAGGCTCACCCCCAGTTGTGAGGCAAGGAGGGCACCGCAGCCAGGGGTGCAAACCAACCCCAGCTCTAGCCAGAGCACCTGCTACCAGCCCCACAGAGCCTGCGCCGAGGGTGCCGACTGCCCCACAAAGGCTGACAAGGGCCCAGCCTCCATCTACCTGGGCTTCAAGGGGACCCCATTCCCTGGTACCCTGGGCAGGGGCAGAGGCTGGGGGATCCAGGGGGCTGCAAGAAAGGAAGACAAGATGGTTAGGGCCCAGGGTCCAAACATCCTGCCATGGAGCTGGCGAGGACACCAGGAGGTGCCAAGGCTGCCCAAGGGCAGAAAGAAGGATTCAAAGGATTTGGTCAGCCGGATGGTTTGCAATCCTCCACATGGGACAACAGGTGGCTAGGCTGGCCCGGGGACCCACCACCCCTTGCTGCTCCAGAGGCCACAGCTGCTCCACCCCCAGTGCTGGCGGGTCCAGAGCATGTACACAGAGACCTGAGCTGAGACCAGGGGTGTGGTGGGCACAAGGCCCACCTCAGGCGCGGTAGGGAGCGGAGGCAGGCCAAGTCCACCCGCACCCCGCCACAGCAAGCAGACGCAGCGATGACAAACAGCCACCTCACTGCCTTGAGCGAGACCAGACTCCCAAAACCAGCAGATTAAAACAAGATACCAAGACATTAAAACACCGCCCCTGCTGCGATGATCACACAACACCAGACGGTATCAGGTGCTGCCTCACTAGGAGACAGGCTACCACTCAGCCCCTCGAGGCACGAGGCACGCACCGAGGGAGCGCTGAGGGAGCCCTCCAGAAAGTGCCCACAGAGCGGCGTGCAAGCCCCTGCCCCTGGCTACTTCCACTAGGAGCCCTCGGTGTGGGGAAAGTTGGCCTGTCCATCCTCCCCGCCCCCCGCCACTCAGCCCCGAGCTAACCGGTATAGGATGACGTCGTAGAGCGTGCGCCCCTGCACGTTCAGAAAGTGGGCATAGGCCGCAAGCGCGGGGGGTGTGGCCGCACCGTCCGCGGGGCCCGGAAGCGGCAGCTCATTGGTCAGCAGCCCCAGCAGGAAGGGCGCCACGTCTGGGCCGCGCACGCGCAGCAGGGCGCGCTCGTGAAGCGGGAAGCAGGTCAAGGTTGCGCCGTCCGCGGGGGCGCCCCCAAGACATCCCGAGCCGTGGGCGAGGTAGTTCCTCAGAGCTGCATGAAGCTGCGGGCGCCAGGCCAGGCCGGCGCGCCCCACAGACGCGCCTCGGAGCAGCGCCCTGGCCGCCATCTTGAGTACCAATGAAAGACAGAGAGAGGGCGCCACAGCGGCTCCTGGTGGGGACAGCCGACATGGAAAAGAGGGCGGGGCGTGCGTGAGAGGCGGGGCCGAGCGGGCGGAAGGGGTGGTGAGCGGAGCTGTGCGTAGGGCGGAGACAAATGGCCCCGCCCTACCAACCTCAGGCTCGTGCGTGCCTCTCCCGTACCGCGCTTCTGTGAACGGCCAGACCGTGGCCCTGAGCTCCAGGCGGTGGGTGGGGTTAAAGATGCCATTTTCGAGGGCCCTGGAGATGGACACAACAGAAATGGGCCCATCTCCAGACAGTGTGGGAACCCCCGGCCCAGGAGCAGGTGGGGTGGAAAATGAGGGGGTTCGGGCGGATCCGTGCTGGAGGTGCCCGGTTACCGGACACCAGCTGGGTGGGCTCGAGGAGCCGGCAGATGGCGCCTGAGGCAGTGGAGTGCCCAGGCTACACTGACTCCACAGGGTTCTTGCTAAAACTGGAATTTTTTTTATTTTTTTATTCTTATTCTTTTGCAGTACTAGGGATGAAACCGCGAGCCTTGCACATGCTAGGCATGCGCTCTACCACTGAACCACCTTCCCAGCCTTTTTATTTCTTAAGACAGGTTCCCATTAAGTGCCCAGGCTGGCCTGGAGTTTGTGGCCTTCCTGCCTTGGCCCCTCAAGTAGCTAGTTTGTGTGTGTGCACGTACCCTGGGCAGGGAATCTGTGGCATCTTACCTCCATCTCCCTGGGTGGGGCAGTGCCGGCTGTGCACGAGGGGCTCAGTTAACGTTAGACGGATTGCTGTTGCAGGTAGGTCTCTACAAAAAGGGCTGCACATGTGACTGTAACCAGGCCCTTCCTGCCTGTCCCAAGGCCTCTGATGGCTCTGGACCCCTCCCCGTCGGCCTGGCCTGTGTTTGGGCAGAGCCTGGGCTGAGGGAGGCCAGGCCAGGAGCCCCCAGAGGTCCTTAACCCTCAGTGCCCCTCCTTCCTAGAGGTCCCCAGGCAGCGCTGGAATGTGCGGTCCTGGCAGGCTGCCCCTTCCTCTCTTTGGGCCTGAGTGTGAACCCTTGCCATCCACAGGGCAAGGTCGCGTTCCTCCAGTCTCATGTCAGCCCACCCCTGGCCAGGGGAGACTGGCTCCCCAGTTTCACCCCTGCAGACCGTCCGGCAGGAAGGCCTCGTGACCACCCAGTGCTGGAGGGATGCAAGGGACTGCTTAGATGCTGATGGGCTCAAATGGAAGGAAATGGACCTCACCCCACCCCTATCCTGTCAGAGGCTCCCCTCCAGAAAGATGACCTCCTGCGACAGCCTCACCAGCACCTTCCCCGGTGTCCCTTTAGCCACCGGTACAAAGCTTGGGGCCTGGGTCGCTGCCCTCCTAGAAAGAGGGGACCGTGGCCCAGCCTGTGTAGGCTGGCTGCAGGGGCCTTCTGTCCTCAGCAGCTCCCCACAAGGCCTGGGCACAGGACAGAGGGGACAGAAATGGGCTGGCCGGGGGAGGGGGTGGTGTCCCGGACCCTGCCTCCCACGGTGGCAGTACTTTCCTGTTTTTCTCTTCTCAGGGCTTCCCTTTCTGGGGCATCTTTGAACATGGCCTGTCCACCCTAGCCCTCTGCAAACTCCTATGAGTAGCAGCCAGTTGGCTAAGGCCGTGGAAACATGAAGCTGAGACAAAAAGGCATGCCCTGCTGTTGAGGGGTCCACCAGCCTGGTTGATGGGAGACAGGCAGATTTAGATCCCATGCATTGTCACATTGCCGTCAATCTGTCCAGAGCAGGGTTCTCAAAAAGCAGTCACTGACTACACAACACAGAGCCATGGGCACCCAGGTATCTGGCAGCCTTGCTCTGTAGCTCACGGTGATGGACTGTGGACTTCATAAAGGGCTAAAGGGAGCTTCTCAGAGCTCCCAGTGGGAAGACAAGATGAATGTGTAAGGAAATGGGATGCCTGGTTCATTACCACTGTAAAACTCCCGTCCTCACACTGCACCTCATGAACATGAATAATTATGTGTCAATTAAAAATTTTAAAAACATTATTCTGGGTGTTTCTGGGAGGGTCTTTCCCCATGAGATTGGCATTTGAATTGGTGGTCTGAGGAAAGCCCAACACGGGCCTCATCCGATCAGGCAAAGACCTGAGGAAAACACGTTAAGTGCCTGGCCACTAGGCATGGCTGGTCGTCATACCCCATGGCACCATAGGTACTCTGCCAGCCCTGGGACAGCTCCCCCAGCATCAGAGCTCAGGCCCAGATTGCAGGGCTCTTTCTGGGCAGGCACTGGCCTCAGTGCCCAGTTGAGAAGCCACTGCTCTGCCTCAGGATCTGCCTTCACTCTCAGGCTCCCCTTCCCTCACTGCCATCTCTGGCTTCCTGGGTGAGGGAGCAGGTGTATGGCACTTGGGTTGGAGTCAGTATTCCACTGAGTCAGAGGCTGTGCTTGGAGCTCCAGTGGGCTTGGCTCAGAGACACCGAGGGAGAGCAGCTTGCAGCCCAGGAGTCACCTGAGGCCTTCTCTGGGGTGACTCCTGGAGAAGAGTGGCTGGTCTCCACCCAGTCTGCCCCCATACCCCTCACCAAAGCCACTGTAACCAGCCCTGCCAGCATCCCAGTACAAGTGCTAGGCAGGGTGCCTCTGCCCCTGAACTTCAGGCTGACCATTTGCCTGGCTGGTCTTTGTCTCCTGACATCTGTGTGTCCCACCCAGGATGCTGCCTGGCACTGAGTGGCACCATTGAGTCTGTGACCTTCAGGGACTTGGTCTCTGGACTGTCCCCTACCTGTCCCTGGGGAGAGTGCTCCTCTTCAGCTAGCCTGGAGCTGAATGTCCCCTGCTGGCCAGAAGTAGACACTTGTCACATGTGCTTACCCACATGCATGCAGGAACACATAGGCACAGTTAGCATGCACATCAAAGACTTCATGCATGTAAACAAAGTTGGCTTTATTTTTCTCCCTTATGTGAAGCTAGCTCTGAATCAGGGAGGACCAGAAGCCGTGGGCAGCTCCCAGAAGCCAAAACCAGAGACCCTCGTCACCACTGTGGCTGTCCACATCACAAGGCACAGATGTCTCAGCAGAAAGGGTGAAGCAGAGAAGGCACGGTCCTGTCCTGCCCTGGCTCACCCTGGATGCCAGCCCAGGCTGTCTCCGGCAGGGGGCCCAGAACTGGGTGCTGACTGGGGCTGGGTACAAAGGCCATCTGGCCAGGACTACCTGGGCTTCCCATTCTGGGCAAGGAGGGCCAGGGTCGCCTCAGGCCCTAGCTGTGCAGAAGCGGGGGTAGGGGTGGGGTCTACAGAGGAGCTGACATACTGCTACAGGGAGCACAGCATGGACAGCATAGTCCCTCACTAGTGTCCTGATGGCACCGGTGTCCCACCTGGGGTGCTTCAGTGACCAGACAGGCAGGTGCCCAGCAGTGGTAGTCCCAGGGGCCCACACTCGCTCCGGACATTCCTAGAGGGGGTGCCGATCAGCCCTGGGCCCCAACTCTGCACAGCCCTGGGAATCCTGGCAGGAGCACAAAGCAGTCCGCGTTATGCTCAGATCCACACTGTGGTCTTGCCTTCCCTGCTGCCCCCGCTGCCCTGCTCTGAGCCCGCCCTGGGCTTCCGGCTGCGCTCGCCCATGGCGCCCCCCGAGCCCGACGCGTTGCTACCCGAGCCCGATGCCGGGGCTCCCACCCGCGGGGGCCCCCGGGAGGCGGTGACGAGCCCAGCGCATGACGGGCTGTCGTGGTCACGCTCGCGGTCCCGCAGAGCCTGCAGCCCCAGCTGCGCCAGGCCCGGGTCGGCCGCGCGCACCACCAGGCTGTAGTCTGGCGGGCCGGCAGGGCCAGGCGCTGCGAGCGCGAGCGCGCAGGGCGCGGGACGCGGCGGGGCTGGGGGCGCGGCGGTCACAGACCCTGCGTGGCCGCGGCGCCCGCGCACAGCGTCCTGCGCGCTGCCCAGGCCCAAGTGCGCCATCTCACAGAGGTTGAGCAGCAGGCAGAGGCAGCTGACCACGTACATGACCAGCAGGAAGACCGTCTTCTCAGTGGGCCGCGAAACGAAACAGTCCACCACGTGCGGGCAGGGTCGGCGGCCGCACGCAAAGGACGGGCGCACGGAGAAGCCGTACAGCAGGTACTGGCCCAGCAGGAAGGCCACCTCGAGCGCCGCGCGCGCCGCCAGCTGCGCCACATACGCGCGCATCAGGCCCTCGCGCTGGATGCGCCGCCGGCCGTCGTGCTGCGCCCCGGGCCCCGCCGCCCCGGCCACGTCCCCCGCGCCCCCCTTGTCCTCCGCGCCGGGCGCCTCGGGTTCCTCTTCCTCCTCCTCCTCGTCGTCCTCGCCCGCGCCCAGCGCCAGCATGGGCTCTGCCTCACCCGGCTCCGGCCAGCCTGGCGGGGGCGCGCGACGGGGGCCAGAGCGGCGGCGCAGCGCGCGCCTGCGCTCCTGCTCCGAGGCGCGTGCCAGACGGTGTACGGCGTAGCCCAGATAGAGCACGGAAGGCGTGGAGATGACCACAATCTGGAAGACCCAGAAGCGCACGTGCGACAGCGGCGCGAAGGCGTCGTAGCAGACATTGTCACAGCCCGGCTGCCTCGTGTTGCAGGTGAACTTGGCTTGCTCATCCGAGTAGATGGACTCACCACCCACGGCCGTGAGCACGATGCGGAAGACTACCAGCACAGTGAGCCACACCTTGCCCACAAAGGTGGAATGGTTGTGGATCTCCTCCAGCAGCCGCGTCAGGAAGCTCCAGCTCATGTTGGTCATGGGCGCGGGCGTGGGGGACCTGTGGGCGGACCTGGTCAACATGACCTCCTGGTTGCCCACCCCTGGCACCTGCCAAGTTACAACCCTGCTAACCAAAGCAGCCCCAGCCAGCTCTAGGCCTTCCTCCCGACCTCCTGTACCAGAGAGCAGCTGCCTGGCCAAGTGCCCCGAGTGCCCGGGCCACGGAAGCCTAAGTGTCAGGGCTGGGGGACAGCAAGGGCACTGCCTTCTCTGGTGGGCAGAAAGGGATCACGCCCTGACCCCCACCCGGCCCAGCCCACACTCCAGCCCCATCTCCTCACACGCTGCACAGCAGCTCGGTGGCTCTGCCTCTTGCACAACCCTGTCCTCTGGGAGCTCCTTGCCACAGGGCTGCCCCCGCTACCACCACAGCCCAGAGCCCGTCCTCCTTGCCCAGTCCCACTCTGGGACCTCTGGATCCTCGCAGCCGGGGCAGGACCGTGCCTGAGAGGCTGCAAGAACCTAGCACAGTCTCTACTGGCTACATCCCAGACCAGCCAAGCCCAGCAGTCATATGCCCAACAGAGTACCCTACAGCTACCTAATGCCTGTCCTGCCTCATTCACCCTAGAGCCAGTACCTGCCCCTGGGTAGCTTTGGGGCAGGATCCCCCAAACCTCGACAGTGTCACTTCTGTCCTCCCTCACACCGGCCTGGGGAGCAGTGGCAGTGGCAGTGGCTGCAGCAGCACGTGTGGGGCCAGCAGCCGGAGCCGCGGGCTCAGCCTTTATGCATCTGGGGCTTCACCACACCAGAGGAAGACGGGGCAGCTCAAGTTCCTGAGGAAACGACCCTGCTTCCTTACATATGCACAGCCCCTCTGGGGCCACCCATAGACATAACCCTCCCATGCACATCTGCACAGATGCACACCCACATGTGTGCTCACAGATACATACATGTGCAAATTTACCTTTACACACACACAAACCCTCCTGTGCATACAAGTGCAGATACACATATATGTGCACTCACAGATGCACATACACATATGTGAGCATGCCTGTATACACTTGGCCCCAACATACAGGCACATGTGAATTCACAGATGCACAACACACACATACAGATTCACCCAGGCACTCACAGGTGCACCCCGTACATACGCACATGTAACATGCATCCAAATACATGTGGTACGTGAGATATGTGAAACCTTACATGTGACATGTATGTATGCAAATAAAATACACTACTCTCAACCCATGCACACTCACACGTGCACAAGGTCCACACCTTCACACGCAGACAGGCAGTCCCCAGCCCCACAGGCCACTACACGCCCTTGTGTCTCCCACAGACCCAGCAAGCAACAAAGGCCCAGGACCTGCCTGCTCCTCTGGGGGGGCACTAGTCCACACATTTCAGATTCTCTAGGGTAAATACTCCTTTGTGGTTGATTATCATGGAACATGCAGTTATGGTGATATGCACAGCCCAAACTGCCTGGGGACCTGTCATGCAGGCACTTGCAGGTGCAGGCACAGTCACAGTTGCTCATTTGCAAGCCTGCTCCTGGAGCTGTGGTCCTGGCACTCAACTGGCAGAGCCAGGGCCCAGCTGCCTCCTCCGCAGGATGTAGGCACCTGCCAGGCCCAGAAGCTGTATCAGACCCGAATGCCTCCCTGCCCTGGGCAGTTCAGCCTGTGTGACTGCCCACACCACTCAGGTCATGAGCAAACCACAAGTGCGGCCATCTTGCCGGTGTGGCAGGCCCGTGCCATCACTGCCTTTGGGTCCCTGCTGTTCAGGTCCTCCCTCCATGATCCCAGACCCACACCTACCTGGAGGGTCCCTTACAGTGCCCCATCAGCAGGCCGCCCTCCCTTGCCTGATTACAGCCTTGCCTCTGCACACACACTTCTACATATGTCTGTGCACACACGTGCATACACATGTGCTCGACCCCTCAGGTCTGCTCAAGAGCTGCCTCCCACTGGGTCAGACTAACTCCCAGTGCTGCCGTCCCTTTAGCTGGTGGTGGTTCCAGGGATAACGGGTCACGGTGGAGACACTAGGATGAGCTCACGTCTAGCGTGACAGAGATGGACCACTTCCCAGAGAACATGTTCAGGTATGTGGAGACCTGCTGAACAGGTCTGGATGTCAGAGCTCCGCCCCCAAGAGGAGGGCCTGGGGTCTGCAAGCTGGGGCAGGAGGGGATGAGGACACAGGACACAACAGGTTGCACACCCCAGGTCCACCTCTGCACAGGAACACACGCAATCTAAGAACAGGCACGCTCCCCGGCGTGTGATGGGAAAGTGAGGCTGACCAGGAACCCCCACGTAGGTTACAGGTTAAGGTCTGGATGTCATGTTCTAACTTGGGGGTCAGTGAGCAGGCAGAGCCCCCAGAGGAATCAGATGCCGGTGCAGGACCGTAAGCCTCTTCCACACACCTGGGCTCACAGAGGAGGCATGGGGCACAGGGAGTCACCGGGTCAGCAGCCTGGCAGTGCCGCCTGGACACTAAGCTTACCTTGTGATCCTTCTGAAACCCACGAGCACTGGGAGTCTCACTAGGGCAGTGCCCATCAAGGGGATCTTCTGGTCCTCACAGGAGGACCATGCCCAGAACCCTAAGAGTGCCCAGAAGCCACGCCCAGTACTAAGACTTGGCCAAGATGAGCCTTGGGGGTGGGGTCTGGAGCCAGGCTGGACAGGACTTGGGGACCCCAGAGTTCTGGTAAAGCACAGGCATTGTTATCATCCACCAGGTCTGGGTGGGGGTGGCTGTGGCAACCTGCTGTGCTTGCCCTGGCCAGTATACCATCTATACCTACTGCAGGTGCAAGATGGACCCTCACAGAGGCAGGCCCAAGGGATCCCACCCCACAGTGACACCCACCCAGGGACTCCCAGTGACAGAGCTGGGCAGGGTCCTGTCCCCAGCAGCCAGGAGCAGGAAGGAAGCTGGCATAGGTGGCTTCTTAGTGAGCAGCCTGCCTATCTGGGTGTCAGTGACCAGGCAGCTCGATCCTTCAGGGGTGGAGATAGGGTTTATTCTCACAAGACCCTGCCTACCCTGGCCTGAGCAAGGTACCCAGGGGCATCCTTGTCTGTTGCCCAGGGCCAGCAGGGCACCCAGAGGGCTCAGCTCACCATAGATCAGAAAACAAAGGCACCTTGGTCTCTGCCAGACCCTACTTTGATCCTAGCTCTATGCATACCCGCTACCCTGGGGTAAAAGCACATCAGAGCAAGATCACGGCTGTCACCCAGGACACATAGCCCCTGCCCCGACCATGTACCTCCTGACTGCCCAGCAGAAGGTAACAGCCTGGGCCCTGAGCACCTGACCTCAGGCCTAGGGACCTCAGGCCATGCCCATGGCCACAGCCACACTGACACAACGGACCCCATTTCAGCCTCCCCTCCTGTCTCAGCCTTCCCTCCCTGACCTCCAAGTTCCTCTGGTGGGACCCTGGCGGTAAAGTTCCATCCCACACCCTTGTACGGCCTCCCTGTCCCACCCGGGCAGGTGGCAGCACACAGGCACGTGACCCTGGACAGCAGGGAATGGTGCTGACACACAAGCCTATGCAGCAGAACTGGCTGTCAGCGGCATGTAGGTGCGGGTGTGGCACACAGTCCTCACCCCGAGTGCCTTCCCTCCCGGGGATTCTGGGGTACAGGGCAGGGGAGAAGGCTGAGGCAGGGAGAAGCTCCCCTCCTAGCCCCTTCTCAGGCCGCTAGGGAGGGCCCTGTACTGTTCTGGCGGTGTCCGAGTCCTCTGCTCCCTATGGCAATCTATGCCTGGACCACCCCCTCCCGCTGAGCCTCGGGGGCATACAAGACCCTCAGCTTCACAGTGACACAGTGGGAAAGGGCGAGCACTTAGCTGCTCCCGTCCAGCTGCTGGGACCCCACTCCTGTCCCTGCCTGTGATGTCCTCAGAGCCCACCAAGGCCTGGTGGGAGGCTGTGCTGTGCACGTTACAGTTCATGTATCTCCCCTGAGGAAGGCTCTCAAGCAACCTGTACACTTCCCCTGGGCGAGCCTGAGGTCCCAAGTAGCCCCTACCTTCTGCAGGCCAGGAAACAAGTCTCAGGAGCCCTCCCTCCTGCAGGCTGGACTCTGCCGGTCCTCCTGGCCCTCCCTGAGGATGTGTAGCCAGGGCCAGGGCCAGCTCTCACCACCAAGCACAATTGGGGGGCGGAGGACAGGCCTTCAAGGGTTCCATTGTTCACCGCTGGGCCTCAGGGTCTGAATCCCTGATTGTCCCATGGGGTGGGGCAGCAGGGAGTGGAGGCTGGTCTCTCCTCTGCACCCGCCTGGCCCCTGCGATGGCCAAGGGTGTCCCAGTCTCCTGGCTGTTTCCACCTGGGGCCCCCTTCCTCCATGATGGGGGGGACCTGGACATGTACCTAACATCCTGGAGGATAAGGGGTGGCACCAAAGCTAACTTGGCTGCCAGCGCTGCTTCCTGGGCTCTGCTCACCCCTTGGGACATGATGGAGGGGCCTCCCAAGGGAAGGCCTAAGCATGAAGACTTCCTGAGACTGCTCCAGGGCCCTGCTCCAGTGAAGACCAGTGAGTTGGCTAGTGAGCCAGACCAGAGCCTATGGCTCTTGCAAGCCCCAGGGCCAACCCTGGCCTTCATCTATATGCCTTACCCTGTGAGGCCTCCACCAGCACAGGAGCAAGGATGTGGCCCCCGGGTACCCCAGCTGCCTGGCCCCCTATGGGATGCACTCTATGAGCAGCAGGCACAAACAGCAACTAGGATGGAGGCAAGGAGCACAGACACCCCAGGGCACCACACAGAGCACTGTGTCCCCTGCCTGCTGAGGACCAAGCACCCAACCTCAGGAACGTGACACTCAGCCAAAATTACTTTATTTGCAAATCAGCCTGCTCCAGCAGGAGAGGTGAGGAAAGGTCCAGGGAGGTAGGCAGGGCACCTCAGGGTCCTTAGAGCATGGCAAATGAGGAAACTGCCTGCACCCACTGAGGGGCACAGCCATCATGTGGCCATGTGGAAGCCCGCTCCGCCCATCCTGTGACAGACCCTGCAGGACTTATGTGGTACCCAGCCAGGCCCCAGCTGGAGCCATCAGGCTGGGGACACGGACGTTGTTCAGGCCTGGCCTGGCCCCTGTGCTTTCTTGATTTCCTGCCAAGGAGGGAAACAGTAGGTCAGTGAGCCAGGCCTAAGGAGGGCTGGGCGCCCACTTCCCTCCCAGGCCAGGCTGACAGCAGGTGACCCACTGAGCGCAGGAAGGCCGGGCAGCCCACCTCAGACAGCGTCTGCTTCAGCTGCGCATAGGCCTCCTCCAGGTTGTCGTTGATGATCACCAGGTCGAACAGGCCGGGCTCCCTGCCTGTGGGGACGTCAGGGACGAGAAGTTGGCCTCCAGCTGTGTCTACCCTGTGCGTCCAGGGCCTCAAGCCACACGCCTCCTGTCTGCGTGGAACCCGGGCCTGCAGCTCCATCTGCCTTGTCCTGCAGGAGCCTAAACACCACCTTCACCCTGGCTGAGACCCAGGAGACAAGGGCACAACACTCACTGCTGTCCATGTCTGCATGGGCAGCGGCCAGCCGCCTCGCCAGGCTCTCTTCAGTCTCGGTATTGCGCTGCCGCAGCCGCTGCTCCTAAAAAGCACCCCAGGGTCAGTGTCTCCTGGGCATCTTGTCTGCCCTTCTGCCCACACCCGCTACCCACCAGCACGGCCAGTGATGGCGGCTGCACAGAGATGTAGATGGGGCACAGGTCAGTCTTCTTGATGTTGCGTACGCCCTGCAGGTCCACATCTAGCACACAGATGCGATTCATGGCCTGCACCGCCCGCACGGCAGCCTTGCTGGGGAAGTGGGTGATGGTGTATGGATAAGCTTCCCCCGACCCCAGTCCCGCAGCACTGCTGGTATGGGTGCTTATGGGCACTGTGCTGTGTGTGGCCTCTGAGGTCCCATCACTGCTGTCAGCTGCTCATCCTGCCAGGGCAGCTAGAGGACACGGCCAGGATGTGTCCAGGCCTGTGTGCTCACCAGAGTCACCCAGGCAGAAGCTAGTGCAGAGGGATGGTGCAGCCTGCATGCTGCCCATGCCCAGCTCCAGGGGCCAGCAGGCTGGGTGGCCATGTGGATGGCAGAGGGAACAGGTAGGGCGGGGCAGGGGACACCCCAGACTAGCCAGGCATAGCCCACCTCGTCCCATACAGGTTCCCTGAGAACTCAGCATGCTCGATGAAGTCCCCAGCTGCAATGTCACGCTGCATCACCTCCCTGGTCACAAAGTAGTAATCTGGGGAGAAAGAAGAAGCTGTCAGATGGCATCTCAGGCCAGCCAACAGCTGTCCTCCCCCTGTACCCAGCACCCTTTCTCTACCCACAAGTGCTCACATGGGGGCTAGAGACTGATAGGGTCCACAAGTGGGGGGACTAGAGACCCCTGGGGTCTCTGGGGGGGACTGGACACCTCTCCAGGTTCTACAGGGTTGGCCTCCATGCATTGGCACAGGGACACCTGGGAAGTGCTGATGGGCACACATCTATGTGCTCAGCCATATGCCAATGGTACACAGCAGGGACCCCCCGCCTTAGTCCTGGGGCCCCAGTTCCTCCCACAAAAACCTAGGCACTGCACTGCCATGATGCACAGGCCACAACTGTGCCCACCACCCTGAAGGCCAGGGCTTCTCTGGACAAAACAAAGCACTGCCTGGGTAGCTCACCTCTGCCATTCTCCTCGCCAGGCCGTGGGTCCCTTGTGGTGTCTAGGAACAGAGGTGTCACCTGCTAAGGGGACCACAGAGCCCTCCAGCCCCACTTCAGTCCCCGGGCAGGCTGACCCATGGCACGAGGTATGTGCTGTCTGGAGGCTCTGGGACCAGCCTCCACCCCAAGGCACTCACGAGATACACTGAAGCCGAAGATGCTGCCATGCTCCTGGAGAAGCCGCTTTAGCAGAGTGCTCTTGCCAGCCCCCGAAGGGCCACTCAGCACCACGGGCCTGGGTCCCGCCATGCCTGGGAGGGATGGCAAGACATGAGTGGGGCGGGATGGCTTCCTCAGGCCTCAGGATGTTTGGCACCTGCAGCACAGCACTGAGACACAAGAGTTCCCCTGAGAGCCCTCCCTGGACCACCAGAAGTGCCCCTCACCTCCCCCAGACCTGCCCCCAAAGCCAGGACACTGGCTCCTGCAGAAGCTGCTGCTCAGATGGGGCCAGGTTTGGGGAGGGCATCCCATCCAGGCAACACGGCCACATCCAGGTCTGTTCAACCCCAGCCCATTCCAGAACCTCCCACTGCACTGGGACCTGTTTCAACACCGCCTGTGCCCTGGGTAGAACAGCTGGCTGATAGGAAGCTGGCAGCGCCTCCAGACCCTCCAGAGGCAGTGAAGATGGCATAGGTGGGGGGCACAGCTGGCCCCATCCAGGACCTGACCTTCCTCCACTGTCAAGGATCCAGGTTCACCACGAAGCCACCTAGCCTCTCCCAGTGCCCACTTCCCCAAATGTGGCCCCCAGAGGGACTCTGCCTCCACCTCGGGGAGAGGACAGCACCCACCTACTTGTGCGATGAGGCCTCCAGCCAGCCTGGAGCTGGGCACAGCATCAGCTCTGCACTGAGGGCTGAGGGTAATCCCTACCAAGCCTGGATCCGGGCTTCTGAGCCAAATCCCTGGGGATGGGAAACCAGCCCCGCCTACCAACTGTGCAAGGAAGGAAATGGAGTTCCTCTCTGCAGCCCTGAGATGAGAGTCTGTCCCCACACGAGCCCAGGGGGAGCATCCAGGCAGGTAGGGGAAACCCTGGGGGTGTCTGGGTGCTGGACCCACAGGGGCAGGGCTCTGACAGCTCCCTTGGAGCTGTCTTATAGGAAGGGCACCCATGCAGGGAGGCTGCTCCTTAATCCCCAATGTAGGCCATGAGGTAATCTCTCAGAAGCACCACCTGGCTCTACCATGCACAGGTACACATGACACAGGCATATTGCACATATGGCTGGCTCTGACCCCAACTTCTCCCATCTTGCACTGCTTCCTCCCTGGCCTCCAGGTTTCCCCACATATATAGCCCACCACCCCCAGCCACACCTCCTCTCTACCCCCCACAGCCCTGGCCCTGTGCCCCCAATGGCTCCTTGCCCACTACACAAGCACACAGGCCATGGGCTCTCCCAGGTACTACACTGGGAGCTGCCAAACCAGATTCTCAGTGTAACTGGCTTCTCACCACCCAAGCCTAGGCTCCCTCAAGGGTAACACAGTTCACAAAACAGGGCTCACCTTAATCTTTCTGGGCTGTATTGCCCAGTGAAATATCTGCACAACGGCCCTGCTGACCCTGCTCTAAGTGCACTTACCTCCAGGGGCTGATGCCTGCCAAGGAAGACCAACTGGGCCCGAAGTGGTTGTTCTGACACCTCTCACAGACCTCAGACTTCACAGCCTTATCTCGAGACAGAATGCCATGCCCAAAGTGGATGCCATGTGTACCACAATGATACTATACAGTTGCCAGGGTGCACCCCACAAAGGAGGAGCACAGTGCACCTAGGTTCCTAGAAACTGCCACTCCTTTCCCAAAACCTCTGACACCCTCCCTCCAATGCCCACTGCCCCATGTCCAGGACTCCCGGCTGCAGTGGGCTGAGGCTGGTCTGTGAATGAGGTTCTTGCTTCTCCACCCTTTGGCCACTGAACAGTCTGTGTGGTTAGCACACAACTTGTGCTTTCTTTCTTTAGTCTTTTTGAAACAGGTTTTCCCTATGCAGTCCAGGCTGGCCTTGAGCTCACTTTGTAGCCCAGGCTGGCCTCGAATTCACAGTGATCTCCTGCTTCACCTCCCCAGTGGGATTATAGGCATGCGACACCACGCCTGGCAACCTCGGTTTTCTCACTGGCTTCATGAACACGAACCCACGAAAGACCCTACCCCAGTGGCCTCTTCTAAGAGGTGACAGTGATCTGCTGGTAACAAGGGCACAGTGCTTCAGCAAGCAACTGTTACACACCTGCTTAAACTACTGGGTACAGACACTGCAGTGGAGAGAACCACAGCTGAGCGCACTTGGACACAATGGAGGTAGCGGAGGCACTAATTGATGACCCCACAACCCCAGTGCTGGGCGAGCAAGGTCAGACAAGGAATTGCAATACCCCTTCCCCATGGGAAGGGTGAGCCCCCACCCTGCACCAACTGGGGGGGGGGCATATAGAGGAGCACATGCCCCTTCCCAACTCTTCCAGGGATGAGGATCCTGTGCCTGCACCCGTCTTCCTAAAAGTAGCGGCAGTGGTTGGAGGACAGGTGGACCCACACTCACGCACACCCACACGCACAGACAGTATGGGCAAGCCACCTGCCACAGATGCACTGTCCCTGCTCAACCTCTCCTACCTGTCTGGGCCAGCACGGGTGGAGAACACCAGCTCATTCGCAAAGTTGCACTGCGCACACACGGTGCACCAGGCACTGTGTGTTGGCCCAGATTCACACAGCCCACACCCTGAAGGCCATAGGCAGTGAGCTGGTATGGACCCTGGGGAAGGGGACAAGACCCTCACTCAGCCACCTCCCACAGGGCACACCTGACGCAGCGGATTGCTGCCCCACGCCTCACAGCCCTGAGCAGTACAAAACCCTTCGCAAAAGTGAGCCAAATATGGGGGTTCGTTTAGGGGAGGTGGTAAAAGACGCTCTGGACTCTGCTCTTTCAGCCCTAAACCTCAGCTGCCGGGCCAGAATCCAAAAACCCCACAACTGTAAGGTGGGGCCGAGAGGCAAGCCATTTTCACAGGAGACTGAGGACAGCCAACTCCAGAAGGGTCCCCAGCCTGGACGCTTCACTACCTCCACCTCCCACCCAACTTCCAAGAAACGCCCGCAGAGGGCCCAGACCTTCTGAGAACAGAGTTCTTGGTCTTCTCCAGCCCTCTCCAAGGGCGCAGCAAAAGGGCCTGGGAATGTGGGTGTGACGGTCGGTTGGGGCCTTTACAAGCCACCTCCAAACTGCACAGCTCTTCTCCAGGAGAGGAAAGAATAGGCTTAGTCCTGCACAGGGTCGCGGGTGACAACCCTGCATCAAGAGCAGAGACATGGACGCCAGAGTGGGAAGAGCAGGGCACAGGAGAGGGCCAGGTGAGACCTAACGCAGAGGGGTAACTGTGTTCCAGCGAAGAGAAGAACCCAGGGGGAGACTAGCCAAAAATAGACAAGGCCTGGGCAAGGACCCAAGGGGAGACCGCGGCCCCGTGAGGGTGGGTCAGGAGGATGCGGCGCAGGCGGCGGGGGACCTTCCTCCTATACCCGGGCGCACCATTCTCTCCCTTTCCTTCCTCTGGCCCGGGTTACTCTCCTCCCTTCCTGCCTTCCGTTTCTTCCAATCACCTCAAACATGTTTCCTGGCTACGCTCCCCGTGCCAAAACAAGAGATGAAAGTCTGGGTGTGGCTGCAGGGAAATGAACTGAATTCCAGTTTACAACTCCAGGAAACCGCTGGTCTTTCTTTTCGAAGCCACAATCCTGGGCCAGGGTGATCCTGCAACCTCGGGAACGCCAGGCAAAGCCCAGTCCTGGCCGGGGCGGCCCCGCCACAGCTGGACAGGCCCGTGAGGGAGGGCAGAGCGAAAGGGGTGGAGTGTCCGGGAGGCAGGGAGATCCGTGGGCGGAAGAGCCCGTCCTAACCTACACTACTCGGAGGCTGAGAAGGCAGTTTCCCTGGGTACCACGGAGCAAGTGGCGATCTGAGAAGACTCCAGAGAAGAACACGCACCAGCCGGCGGTCCCCGAGGGTGACCGGGGCGCGCGGCCTCTCCCTCCCCGAGACCCCTCCCAGCTACGCTCCGCATGCTAACGCCGCAGAATCCGAGCCCGGGAGCCGCGAGCTCATGGCTGGGGCACCACGCGGGCCGCGCCAGGGGTTGGGCGGAGTGCGCCGCATCGCCACGCCCACATCGCCACGCCTGGGGACCGCTCGCCACCCTGAGTGCAGCCCGCGCGGGGTAGAGGGTTGGACTACGTGCGGGATTGCACGCGGGAGCGCTCCGCGTAACACGCGGCGCACTCACCGTCTCCTAGAGCCCGGCCTAGGGCGGCAGCCGCCAGCCCAGCCAGCGGGCGCCGCAGCATCCAGGACGTCGTCCCGCCCGTGGGGCACACGTCACGGCGCCGCCGCGCCGGCCCGCGGACTGCGGGAGGGTTACGTCACAGCACCGCGCCTGTCCTCGCGCTCCCTATGTCATATTATCGCGCCAGCCCGTTTTCCTGGCCGCGGCGGTCACGGCGCCGCGCTGGTCACCCCAGATCTGACCGCCCCGACACAGGTCCTGAGAGGCCGGCTCTTCAGGAACCAAGCTATTTTTAGGGAACGTTTAGGGGCTGCCATGTGAGACACGCGTGCATGGCCCACCAGGGCGTGTCCCTGGGGGAGTAGGAAGAGGCTTTCAAAGGCAGGAAAGGGAAACCCAGGTCAAAGAGAAACGTTTCTTATTGGGCCAACTGGATGACACATGCCTGTCACCCCAGCTGCTCAGGCCCTGAGGCAGAAGGGTCGCAAACTGGAGGCCTGCCTAGACAACTTAGGGAGACCTGTCTCAAAATTCTTACAAAAGGTTAGGGATTCAACTTTGCAGAGCATTTCCATGGCATCGCAAGGCCCTAGGTTCAATCCCCCTTGTGGATGAGGGAGGCAGTAATAGATGTGAGGGAGGAGAATGGTGGGAGAGAAGGGAAGGGACACCTTGTAGCTGGCTTTCTGGACTAGAAACACCTTCGGAGCTAACCTTTAATCCAGACTGTGACTGGTCCTCCAAGGGTCCGGAGGGGTTAAAACTGCACCGCACACGGAGGGGCAGAGACAAGCACTTCACTGGCAGGAATCAAACCTCAGACCAACCCCTCACCACTTCCCCCAACTCTAATGCTTAAAACTTCAACACGAAAACTCACCCTCCATCCCTGAGCACTCCACCTGGCCCGATCCCACTCTCTGGCATGTATTTTGATTTTCAATAACGTTTTGATTTTGCTTCTTCTCTGTGTCCTGCTCAGGACATCAAGAACCTGGACAAGACCCTCATCTAGTAACATAGATTGGGCCTTTCAGTTCACGAATTGGGCAGCCTCCATCCTACGGTGTAGAAGGATAGCCCCACCGTGTGCAATAGCAAAACAGTGGGATTTGTAAGGTAGGGACAAAGGAGACAGATAAGAAAATAATAGGTTGAAATCTTGTTGCTTTTTTGCAAAGGCTACTAAAAAGTGTGATGCTCACCCAGTTTGAGCGACGTGCAGAAGAGACTGAAGTTTTAACTGCAGTGTTATCTTGCCAGGTGAAAAGGGCAGATAGGAGCAAGGGCAAATTATTTTTTTTTTTCCCGGGACCGGGGATCGAACTCAGGGCCCTAGTGCTCAGCGGCAAGCACTTAGCCCACTGAGCTGTACCTCCAGCCCTGCAAGGGCAAATTAAAAGGCGTAAGAATCTAGTTTTGTTTCTAGGCCCTGGGGTGAGCCACCTAATGCGAGGTCAGCAACTTTTCAGCTGGGTGTAGTTCTTTTGTTTTAAGTGGACTCCCTATGTATCCCAGGCTGGCCTTGAGCTGGCGGAGATCCTCCTGCTTCAGCTTCGCAAGTGCTGGTGTAACAGACACGTGCCACCACCACGCCCAGCTTCTGGTTGCAGTTTGTCCCTGATTATGGCATTAAGTGGTTTGATAAGTTGTTTGGCCCCCACTGTAGATATGACACTTGTCCCTTTAACTCACATTGAGTTGTCCAGTTTCAGTTTATAGGGCTTCAGAAAAGCAGTTCTTGTTCTTAGTTGGAGAGTTCTTGGCTACATCTTGGAGGAAATTGGAATTCAGGATCCAATACAGTCTACAGATGGGTATTAAAAACTAAAAAACAATATACAGGGCTACACTGTAATAACAGGTATGTCATCAGATCAGATCCAAGCAGGATATGGGAACCTCACTCTGCCCAACCCCAAATCCTCCCTGTCCCACATGGATTAGGTTCATTGAATCTTGTCACAGAAAAAGAACTTCAGGACATGTCAGTGAGAGGTATAGGCAGATTTATCAGCCAAAGCTGAAGTACAACTCAGGAGAACGTAGTGCAGGCACTCGAGAGAAATGCACTATGACCTGGGGTTGGAGGTAGACACAGGTATATGATCTTGGAGGTATCTGTCAAGATGGATGATGTAAGATGTTTACTTAAAAACATTCTTTGAACTCCTTGAATCTGTTTCCTCATTTTAAGGTCAGATTGCTTCCCTTTACCAACTAGGTTCATTTGTGGACTTAACTGTTTTTAAGAGATCTGGGCCTGTCATCTGATAGGGCCCTAGGTTTCCAAAGGGGATGCAAAAAAGCTAAACCATACCCATAGAATTAAGTTGCAGGTTTGCTGACTCCTGACTCAAAGAATTTTCAGGACATGTTAGGAAACAGAAAAGCATTTATTAGACAAAAATTTAAATGGACACATTCAAAGAAATAGACTATAGGCCCTCAAAGGAGAGGCACATAATGAGCTGGAGCTGGGTATTTTTTATGGGGTTTGGGGTGCATCTTCAAGATAAGTGACCCCTGTACTGGTAAGGAGGGAACCTCACCATCTGTAGGCATGTTGTCAGTGGCCAAAGGCTGCTCCCTACCCCTGGAGGCATGAGACTATGAGCCTACAGGCACAACCAGCTTCCTCCCCCAGTGTATGCCCTGGCAGAGGGAGGCTGCAGACATCCTGCTGAGCAGCCAAGGGTTATGTGGAGTCTTTGGTGTTTCACTGAGGAGAAAGAATGGGGGGGGGGTAGGTTTGCACTGGCCTGAGATGATTTCAGCCAGCGTCCTGGGGAGTGCATTTAGGCAGGGACTCCACCAGAGGAGGTGGTTGCCAGAAAGGTGCTGATGAGGTAGGAATTCAGAAGTGAGTCCACGGTGTGGGGCACAGAAATATCAGGGAGGTCCCAACATGAGTTCTTGGGAGATTTGACTGATAGGAAGTGGAAGTACAGACAACCCCTGGACTAAGAGATGTCCACAGGCATCTGGATCCAGCTGCTGGATCCACACTGAGAGTTGGACTCCAAGTACATCTCCTTCCTTTTCAGGTACAAAGGGAAAATGGAGAATTGATAGGTATGGTGTCCTAAACTGAGGGATTTAATAGTTGTTTCTTCAGCTTAACAAAAACTGCGTCTTCAGAATCCTCCAATGGCATGGTCAGACTGGTGGCGCTCCCTGGGAGGGTAGACCAGCAGGGTCCAGGCACAGCAATACCAGCCCAAGAAAAGCACAGAGCTAGAGTTTAGATTGGGATTCGGGAACTATAAGACATCTTGGATCTGGTCTAAGTATAGTCCATTTTCTGAAATAAGTTAGTCTAAATATCTCACTTTTTTCGTCCTTTTTCAATACTGGGAATTGAAACTATAGCTTTTGCACTGAGCTGTATCTCCAGCCCTTTCAACTTCTTTTGTTTTGACAAAGACAGAGTCTATGGCACTAAATTGCACAGGCTGGGCTCAAATTCACAATCCTCCTGCTCAGCCTCCCACAGTCCTGGGGTTACAGCTATGTACAACATCTGGCTCTAAATGTCTTATTCTTTAAAAACTGAAATTTTCTCAAGAGAAGTTTTACATTGTGAATACAGAAAAAAAAGAGAATTCATACCTAGAAAATATGAACGTAAAGTGATTCAACCATGATGTAAAACAAAACAGCATGGAATTTCCAAGAAAATGAGCTTGGAGAGTTTGAACTACCCCTAACATACCACCAAGCTCTAAATAACCCTTAGTGTAATTCATCAATCAGTTTAGGACCAAGCCCAAGGGCTGGGGCTGGGGCTCTGTGGTAGAGTGCTCACCTAGCAGGTACAAGGTCCTGGGTTTATACCAGCACTGCAAAGTAAAGTGCAAGGCTGAAAGTCAGTGTGTACACACAGCCACTTGGGGGCCCAGAGGAGGGGCACTGAGCATGCCCTGGAATTTGGAGAATCCCTTGGAGCAAAAGGAACAAGGGTGGTGGCAACATGTTCTGCTTTATGAAATACCTGTCCCAGGTACTGGTTTGGCCTGGTATGGCCTTTCTCCTCATTGTCCTACCATGACCAAGTGCCCTTGTCTTTTGGGGTTTTTTTGGGTACCAGGAATCAAACTCAGGACCTTACACTTGCCAGGCAGGTGCTTGTGCTGCTGAATTATATCCCTGGCCCTCAAGAGGCCCTTGTCATAGGGCCATTTTCTTGAGACTGTTAGTGGCCACTTATCCTCCCTTTGGAGCCAGAGTCACAGTGTGGCAGGGAGTGCCTGGAGCTCCTCATCTACACAACCTGTGTCACCACCCATGCTATTGTAACAGTATTAGTAAAATAGGAGTTAGGATTCTATTAGGCAGTAAGAACAATGGCCCTGAAATGGAGTTAGGAATCCCAAAGTGGAGTCTGCTGAGTCACAACCTTCCAGGTATCTTACAAAAATATCTGCTAGGTGCTCATCAGCTGTCTGGGACCTCCCTAGAGGATGGTCAGGACGGTTGTTGGCTCAAGGGTGCATGGGGCATGCATGGGTACTATGTAAACACGGGGTAAACTGGGCCCTAATAAGGTAGAGATTATGTTGCCTACACAATGGCTCAAGTTCTCTTTGAAACCTCTTCAAAATGCCTAGACAGGGCTGAGAATATAGCTCAGTTGCATAAGTGCCTGCCTGGCAAGCACATGGTCCTGAGTTTGATACCTGGTACCGCACACACACAAAAAAGCCTAGACAGAAAACCCATGTGGGGATCCTTTTCAGAACCCCTCCTAGATAGCAGGAGCTTTACTCCCTGGCACTTTTTTTCTTTTGGGGGCTGGGGTTGAGACAGGGTCTATGTAGTTTAGGCTGGCCTTGAACTCACAGTGATCCTCCTGCCTCAGCAAGTGCTGGGATTATAGGCATGCTTGGTCACACCTTGCTGCCTTTTTTTTTTTTGTGGTACTGGGGATCAAACTCAGGACTGTGCATGTGCCAGGCAGGTGCTTATTCCACTGAGCTATATCCCTAGCCCCTGGCTGCTTTTATATCTTTTAAATATATTTGCTTGCACCCTACCTCCTCCACCTGTGGTTTCCTTCATTACCATGGGACATGATCCGGGCATTATGGTAACACTATTTTGCCTTCAGAAGATGTTTATAAATAGTGAAAACAGAAGAAAGATCTAAATTGTATGCAAGCAGCCAAAAATGAAACCCAGAATACTTACCAGAAAGAACAATGTCCCTGGAGAAAGGCTTGGGGGAAGGTGGAGCTGGGGCAGTAGGACTAGATGGCCAGTGGAGCAAGTGAGGAGGGTGCTACATACACATGGTCCCCAAGTTCAGCAGTCCCAAAAAGCATGTCTGCTTGGTGCCAAGAAAAATGAGCAGCAGAGACCAGCTCTCTAAACAGTTTATTTAGGACAGCAGGGGATTCCCCAGCTGAGATGTGTGTTCCATGGTGACCACAGGTGCATACTAGGGGGCAGGCAAGGGGCTCATTTAAAGACTGAAAAGGAGACATCCATGTAACCATCAGAAATCACCATAGGGAGAAGACTGACTGAGGCAGGAGATTACAGAGTGTGGCAAGTTGGCAGGGGAAGTAGATGTGACCTGTACAAAGTCCCAGGATGCTTGCTCAAACAGCTGTCAGTTAATAAGGTGTTAGGCTGGCCTGAACTGCATAGGGAGACCCTGTCACACACACACACACACACACACACAAATAAATAATAAAAATAAAAGCATACACACACATAGAATCACTTCCCTTGCCTCAACATCTTGCCTCTGGACTTGATGGGCCTATCATGGTTATGATTTCTCAGTTGTGCTCAGCAGGTTCATTTTCACGAAGTAACCAGAAGGCTTATGTGTGGGTGACTTTTCATTTGCCTTCTCTCTTACAAAATCGTTCTAATTGTCAGACAGCACAATAACCTAGGGTCCTGTTTACAGGCCTTTTTCCTCATAATCAACATTATGGGGGGCATGCTTCTTTTTCAAAGGCTCATAGCTGAAGCCTAATGTTGCAGGATAGAGCCTAGTAGGCTACAATCCAGAACTGACTTGTGCTGCATATGAGACACAGACAAAATACACCACACAAGCCAACACTGATCCCTGAAAGAGCAAAGGCAAACTCAACATGTCCTTACAACCCTTCCAAGCGGCGGTCCCTGTACCTAATTGCCCCAGAGTGCCCCTTGACCTGAGAGAATAGCGATTCTACGTCTCATATGCTGAGGCAATTCGCTGGACTGGTTCAGCTGAAAGTGCGCTGAAGTTTAGGTGTTTCTATGCTTCAAGTAGTTTTGCAGGCAGAGTACGGTCAATTTTTTTTATTCTTTTTTTTTTTTTTGAGACAAAGCCATGTAGTTCAGATTGCCTTAAACTCTGTGTAGCCCAGCTGGGCTGGTCTCTAACTCGCGGGGGGCGGGGATCCTTCTGTCTCAGCCTCCCGAGTGCTGGGACTGCAGGAGTGCATCACCTCACCTGGCCTCCAGGATGGCCAGTGTTGCCAGAAAAAACAATCCAGTAAGTCCCCAGCATGGAATGTGACTTAGCAGCTGTAGGGACTCTGAGAGTCGGATGGTGGGTATCCCGATCCACCTACCAAGGGCACAAAACTCCTAAACTGGGAGGCTCGCCAATAGCTCGGTTGGGGGAAAAGCCGAAAAAGCTGTTTTAAAAGAAATACCACCCTATAGAGGAGCCGGACATAGCAGGGTATCCACGGTCCTCGCTGGTTCTGGCTGCGCTCAGAAGACAGGCTTCAGAGAAGCAGCTGAACTGTGGTTGCAAATAATAAGAGAAAAATTCCAAGATGTCCTAAATTTCGTTATAAGATCAGGGAATGGAAGAAAGGAAATACGAGAAGCTACGCAGTTAACAGCTTCGGGCCAAATTCAAACAAAACCACGGCGCTCCACGTTCCTAAACGGACGCTGCAACCCTTGCTCAAGACCGCAGGACTGGGACCAAGGCACACAAGTAGCAGCCGTTCTTCCTCGTGGGCCAGCCTCAGATTCCAAAAGCCGTCTCGCCCCACGAGACACAAAGCTGCACCTGGTTCAGCCCACAGACTCTCCAGTTCCTGGCCCGCTACTGCAGGCGACCCCAGAATGCGCTTCTGGTTCCGGCCGGAGCAGCGAAGGACCCCCTTCGGATGCCTCGGTCTCCAAGGTCTGAGCTAATAGCCTGCACCGCTTCCCTCACAAACCCGCGTGGGGGGGCGACCGCCCGACCCGCAGGGGCAGGGAAAAGTCGGCCTCGCTCCCCGTACCTCATCCAGCCGCACCCAACTGCGTACCTCACAGAGAGCGGCGCCCCGCCTCTGCCCGCGTCCCTCACCCTGGGCCGGCCCTGCCCAGCCTTCACCTCAGCCTCGCCCCGGGCCCTCCCACTCCGCTTTGGCCCCGCCCTTTGTCACGTGTCCTCGCCGAGTCCGCCCGGTCCGCGACTCCCCTCTGCCACGCTCCGGGCCTTGCTACTCAGATACCCTATCGCCCCATCCTCTCCGCGCCCTTTGGGTTGGCCTCAGCCTGGCTCCGGCTCCGCCAATCAGGGGCCTATCTCATCTTCCGTCATTGCTTGTCGTCGTCGCTCGTGATGACGTCAGCGCACGCGACGCAGGGTCGGCAGGTGAGGTGACTTGTACGCGGGTGCTCCTTGGGCTGGGTTTGCAAC
Source organism: Dinomys branickii (assembly GCA_004027595.1). NCBI lineage: Eukaryota > Metazoa > Chordata > Mammalia > Rodentia > Dinomyidae > Dinomys > Dinomys branickii. Next base: position 7,548 of record PVLD010012261.1, on the reverse strand, counting down.
CTGCACTGTGAGTGACGTTTGCGCCTCCGGACCTAGTTGAGGCCTTACGCTGTTGTCGTGTTCGGGCGGGGGACAGGTCGGGGAGGTGCGCGGCTGCGTGGGGCCGATGAGAGGAGGCAGGTGCTGGGGATTCGCTTGCCTCGAGCCGGCCCTGAGCAGGTATTTCTGCGGCGTCGGGGGCGGGAGGTCGTGGGCAAGAACTTGGACCAGCCGGACGACGACTCCTGCGGATCCCTCCCTTGGTCAGACTCGGACTGCCAGAGGCAAACTCTTGCAGTAGGGTCCCTTGCAGACTTTGGACGCCAACGCGCAGACTCCTTTGAGAATTGGGGGCAAAGGAAAGGCAGCCCTTGGCTTCACCCTTTCGTAAGCAGGCGTGATAATCCACCGCGTTTGAAGTGTATGAGAGTATGAGCACAAGTTCTATGCATATATTGTACTACACTGCTGTATTTGAGGATCTGTGGATTTTGGTATTCCCAGGTAACGGACTGCGTTATGTGTGCGTCAGAGAAATATTTGAGTCAGACTTGTTTTGGTCAGGTTTTCATGAGGATGAATTAAACGGGGAAAAAAGTTTAAGAAGAAAAGAGAGCTCTTTCCTTGCCTAGCAGGTCGCAGCAGCAACAGGCCAGGGCCCTAAGGGAGAATGGCAGTCGGGGGCAGCTTGCTTAGGTAAGTGGACTCCCAGCCCTGCAGGTCCCTTATCAGGCCCACCCTGAGAACTCTCTCACCAAGACAGGGCTGTCCTCTCGTTGTCAGCGCTGGGGGAGGTGTGCCACTCATCACCCACTGCGGCCCCTTGTGGTTGTGGGGTCAGAGCTGCTTTGGCATGACCTGCAGCCTCTCGTGGACCCCACCTATGGATCATCATGCCTGGTGGTGGTGGGCCGCCCTGGCCTCGTAGGGGCGCTGTGTTCAGCGCTCTCCACTGATTGGTGCCTACTGTCTGTAGCTTGGTACAGCAGAGCATTGTGAAGGCAGCTGCATCCAGACCCCGCTGCCTGCACACTTCTTCTAGCTGGGCAGACAGCACTAGGGCTGCACTCACTCGCCTGCACCGACAGGCCTATGCACGCCTCTACCCGGTGCTGCTTGTCAAGCAGGACGGCTCCACCGTTCACATCCGATACCAGGAGCCAAGGCAAATGCTGGCAGTAAGTGTCCCTTGCTGGGGGTTCCCTGGTGTCCTGGGGTAGGCTGAGTTATGGTGGCAGGGCTCACAGCCACCGGACTTGGGTGCCAGATAGCTTACTGCAGGCAAAGGGGAGCAGCTTATTGGAGGGGAGCAGGGTTTCCACCTGTAACTCCTCCCAAGTGCCAAAATCAGATAAAATGAGCAGTGCTTTTGAAAAAACTAATTCTGGAGGAAAGAAATAGAAAAAATGTCTCTTAGTACAGGGAACCCTTTGAAGGGCGAGAACGACCAACAGGATCTGTTAAAAAAAAAAAAAGGCTGAAAGCCATCAGATGAAGGCAAGGCCAAGGGAGTCGTCATGGTAGTTCTGCTGTTCCTTGAGCTATGTCACACCTTGGCCTCTCCTCACAGATGCCCCTGGACCTGGACACCCTGTCCTCTGAGGAGCGCCGGGCCAGACTCCGGAAGCGTGAGGCCCAACTCCGACACAAGAAAGAGGAGGAGCCAGAGCTCACTGACGACTTTGATGCTGAGCGTTACAGACAGTTTTGGGCCAGGACCAAGAAGTAATGGTGGCTTGAAGTTGTTTAGGGACATTGTGCGAACAGAGGGAGATCTCCTATAAATGATATGTTACTGATGTCTCATGTCAGTGTCTTCCTTTACATATGTGCCCCAGACTATAGGTCCTCATCTCAGAAACGCGAGCTCAGAGCCAGACAGGCCTCTGGGGCTCCAAGCAGACGCAGAGGACGGGGGTCAGTGTTTGTGCAGGACACAGGAGTCATATGTTTTTGGGTGCAAAGACCTTCCAGGCTGTGGTCTGCAGTTGGCACCCCCACCCCTCCCTTCACAAGCCATTTTCTAAAAAGCTACCCTAAGGGCACAAGGAACACAAGTTCACAGGCAACCTGGATTAGCAAGAGCATTTCCAGAACAAGTGATGGGGATAGCTCACTGGTGGACCACTACTGAGTTTGATCCCACTACTGTAGGGAAAGAAAAAAGTACTACAGCTTAGGTAATTTATAAACAATTTCTCATTACTCTGGATGTGATTTGTCCTGCCTAACCTGCAGCTGGCATTGTCCCAAAGCAGTGGCAGAGTAGTTCACAGGAAGTGGCTCACATTTTCCCAAGATAGGGCTGGTTGGGATCCCTAGAAAGAACTGATCAGCCCAAGCATTTCCTAGGGGACTGACTGCAGAGGGCTGCAGTGAGCCTCACAGCAGAGCAAAGCACGGTGCTCCACCTTGGTGTCTGCAGACACGGATGGGTTGCAGTTTACATGAAGGTGAGAAGAATGTGGCTCAGGATAGGGCCAGTTTCTTCTGGAGTTTGGGCAACCTTTATCAGTGCCCAGGAGTCTCAGGCCCTGGCAGCATTTCCTTGTGTTCTCGGTTAGCAGACACAGGGCGAGAGAGCTTGGAGATCCACCTGTAAGGCCACTAACCTGTATGAGGGTGTACCCCAGACCTCATACCCTCCCAGAGCCCACTTCGCAGTGGCATCATGGGAGGTGCGGGTGGTTTCAACCTTGAATTTCAGGGACACAGTCAATGCAGGACTGGGGGCCCCAGGCTGCCTGATAATACCCATCCCTGGCGGTAAGTGTACAGTGTGTGGGCTGCTGTTTATGCAGATGCGTTGTTGGGTAATGCATAAACCATGCAGGTCCTTAATGCACTAGCTTGTTTTCCTCTGCATCCTCATGGTTGGCTGACAGTTAAAGAGTCAGTAGTTTGAAAAGCGCTACTTGATCGCATCAGGCTCATCTTCAAGGAACTATTTTTGTGTTTCCTAGGAGGACAAAACATTACGAAGTGTGTTCTTTATAAGTAAAGCACTGTCCCAGCACCAGCCTCACTGAGTGGCTATCACTAGCCTCTTTGGAGAGCACCGACCTACTGTTCCTGGGCAAAGAGGCAGGGCCTCCTTGGCGGGGTTTCACTATTATCACCTTGCTTGCTCTTGTGCCAGCCTTTGCTTCTTGGTACACTGACTGACCTATCTGTGACTTCATTTACTTGATCCAGGGAGCACCTGTCCATTGTTTCACTCCCCTCCAACCCTAGCTGTATTTTGTCTCAACAGCAAACTAAAAGACAAGCAGAGCTGGGCGTAATGGCGCACATCAGTGATCACTTTGGGAGGCTGAGGCAGGAGGATCCTGACTTCGAGCCCATAATGTGCAATTTAGCGAGACTATCAAAAAACAAGAGCGGCAGAAAAGCTCAATGCAAATACCCTGTGTTCAATCAGTGCTGCAAAACAGGTCGGCAGCACTGGCGCGGGTCCCTGGGCATTGCCTTCTTTCCTGGGGACACAGCACTCGTCCCTGATCGCCTACGGTGACCAGTTAAACCACGGTTGCTGGTTGCCTCAATTCCGGGCGCAGGGTACATAGCACAATTCCAGTAAGGGGCGCTGTGGAAGCGTGACCACTGGACAGCACCCTCCACTCCTTTGCCTGCTGGGTGCGCTCTACCAAGGGGACTGGATGTGATGGGGCGGGGTAGGCGCCCATGGTGGGAGTTGAGGGGGCGCAGTGAGCAGTCTTGCGGGTCAAGATCCAGATTCAATAGGCCCCACGGTGGGTAATGTACTGCGCAGGCGCACGGGAACCTGGGCCCTCCGCCAAGAGAGGCATGCAAAACACAGGCACTCACAGCTGGATGAGTGTGACGCGCAAGCTCACGGGGCCACGGCCACTGACGCAGCCCACGGGAATGCTGGGACGCTGTGGCGCAGACCTGAGGGCTCTGCTTTACGAGAAGGCGGCCCGCCCGTAAGGGTAACTCCCGACTCTGGATCGCAGTGCGCAGGCGCGCGGGGCGGGGCGGGCGTGACATCACGTGCGTCACCAGCCGCGGCTGGGCTGGGTCGCTCTTACGCTTGTCCTGAACGCCGGTTCCCCTCCGGCCTCCCTAGAGCCATGTTCGGCTCCAGCCGCGGTGGCGTCCGCGGTGGGCAGGACCAGTTTAACTGGGAGGACGTGAAGACCGACAAGCAGAGAGAGAACTACCTGGGCAACTCGCTGATGGCGCCTGTGGGCCGCTGGCAGAAGGGCCGCGACCTCACCTGGTACGCCAAAGACCGCGCGCCGTGCGCGGGCCCAAGCCGCGAGGAGGAGCTGGCGGCCGTGCGAGAGGCGGAGCGCGAGGCGCTGCTGGCCGCGCTGTGAGTGGGGCGCGGGGCGCGGGGCGCGGGGCGCGGGGCGCGGGAGGCCGGCTCTTGACGCTCCCTCCCGGTCCTGCAGCGGCTACAAGAACGTGAGGAGGCAGCCTACTGGCCTGAGCAAGGAGGCAAGTCGGACAGGCCCAGGGGTTGCGGGCAGGGCGGGGCGTCTCGGCTCGCCGCGAGCCACCTGTGCACCTCGTCGTTACAGGACTTTGTGGAGATCTGCAAGCGGGAGGGCGGAGACCCCGAGAAGGGCGTGGACCGACTGCTGGGGCTGGGCAGTGCCAGGTGCGGAGAGTCGGGGCGGGGCCGGGGCCGGGGCCGGGGGAGGGGGAGGTCAGGTCCTCACTATCCTGTCCCCGCAGTGGGTCCGCCGGCCGCGTGGCGCTGTCCCGGGAAGACAAAGAGGCCGCCAAGTTGGGTCTGTCAGTGTTCACGGTAATCTCCCCTGGGCCCCTGTGTCATGTCCTGGGATGGGGTCTAGGAGACCTGGGGGTCACCGGGTCCCGCCCCCCGCCCCCTCAGATCTTTCATTTCTTAGCACCACCGCGTGGACAGGGGTGGCCCAGGGAACGCCACAGCCGTGGCCAAGAAGAAGCCACGCGTGGAAGAGCAAGCTGAGTCGGGGTAAGGTCCTTCTTGGATGGAGGCCCGAGTCCCTACAGGTGGGGCTGGGTGCTTGACTTAGGCTCCTGGACGTGTCTACTTCGTTTCTTGGAGAAAGTATCCTGGGGGTACTGCATCCAAGCCCTGCCCTGGGGTCAGCGCCTGTGACCCTGGGGACAGTGCTTGGAGGTGGCTCACTGCAGGTGCTGGGGCTGGGGAAGCAGCCAGGGCCAGGGCTTTTTTTTTTTTTTTGGCTAGTCCAGGCAAGCCATGGCTCTTGGAGCATAGCTGTGGCAGACCTTGAGCTGCCCACCCTCTGAGACCCGGGGAGCCTGCGCCCTGTCAGATCACAGCAGTTGCCTGGGGCAGGGGGCAGTGTGGTGGGATGCAAGCAGGACTGCAGCACTCAGAGTCAGGATCTGGCCAGCTTGGTGGCAGGTAGAACAGCAAGGGGGCTGCGAGACCCCCAGGTTGGCACAGCCCAGTGGCGCTTTCTGCCTCTAAAGTTGTTCTATATTTGCATAATCCATCATGGCATCTTCTGTGATGTGGAGTGTGTAGTCCCTGGAAAGACACTGGATGAGTACCCAGTGTTAAGTCGTTCACTAAGTAAACACGCCCCACACTTCCGCGTAAGCACAGGTCACCAGTGCCCAGATGCCTTAGCTGCTGTTAGCTGTCTGCCATTCTCGGGTGGGATGAGGCCCTTTCTGTCCTCCCTTGCAGTACAGAGAGCCGCAAGAAGAGCAAGAAGGAAAAGAAGAAAAAGAAGAAAAAACACAAGAAGCAGAAGAAAAAGAAAGACAAAGAACAGAAGGAGGCTGATGCCGTCTCATCTCCCTCTCCGGATCGGTAGGCCCAGGCCAGCCTTGGAGGACTTAGGAAGGGTGGGCTCCTGGGGCTGGAGGGGTGACCAAGCGGTGCTGAGTGAAGCTCTGGGGCACCCGGGAATGGTAGGCCTGAGAAAGGGCCTGGAGCTTCTGGAACAGGGTGCGGCAGGGTGAGGGGGTTGCCTGCCCAGGCTGCTGCTTCTAAATGTCTGGCCATCCTTGTCCCAGGCTTGGGCGCTGCTGGCATGATTCTGACTCCCCCTCCCCCTCCAAGAGGAAGAAGTGGAGACATGGTGGGGACAGTGGGAGGAGCCTGTCCCACAGACAGCAGGATGGAAGCTGCGATACCTGAGGCTGCAGCACACCTGCAGCCCTAAGCTGGGACCTGGTACACTGCTGCACTGTGAGGCCCGGGCCCTGTGGATCCTGAGAGACTGCAGCTACCCACCTTATCGCCTGCTGGTTTGCCCTAGGGGAGTTCCTGTCTGGGTGAGCAGGGGCCTGCTAGGCCTTAGAAGCCAGCTGGCAGGCTCAGGCGGAGGTAAAGTCGCTTTGTGGAGATCCCTGCAGGTCTTGGGCCTTGCCCTGCCTCCAGGCAAAGGTAAAGCTACCCAGGAGGCTGTCTTACCCCGTGGCTGCAGTGGTCCAGGCCTCCTGAGTATTACTTATGACCAGGTGGTTACTTTTCTTTCCCTATACTCACTTTGTACTTAAATAAATTTATTTTGTAAGAATGTATTGTATAGAGTGGGAAGTCAGTGTGGGGCGTTACTGAAGCACTCAATCAGGAGAGTGAAAGTGGCCCTGCTTCCTTCCCTCCCAGGGGCCTCCATGTTTGCAATACGGTTTTGCCTGGGCTATGGTGATTTTAAACAGCTTAGATCCCAAGTTCTCCCTGTGTATGGCCAAGCAGACTAGCATTTGGGCTTTGGTGACCCAGTGCCCAGTGGACCCTGGTGACAAGAGCCCTGTCAACCTGGAACACCTTACAGGCAGACAGGTGACGTCAAGCAGCAGCAGCCATATACCTGGAGCCTCTGAGGCGCCTTCCACTTGTAAAGACCAGCCCAGTGCCTGCCTTGGGGACATACACATGAACACCAAAAGTGAGCTTGCTTCATGTTGTTTTGGGGGTGGCCCAGGGCACACCCGTGGTTATCTGTTACAGAGACCTATTTTTTACCTTGGCTTCTACACTGACCTTAGCCTACTTGAGCGGATTGCTGTCTCTTGGGTACTAGCCTGAGCGTGCAGGTGAGTCCACCTGGCTGGGGCAGCCCTTCCCTGGGACCTGTTCATGGAGGGCACACTTGAAACTTGGTGGCCATTGCTACCAAGGAACAGGAGGGGGTCTGTAACTGCTGGGACAAAGTACCCTGTGGCTGGCAGTACCTTGCACAAGGACCGAAGATGAGCAAAGCCCCCCACAAAACTCACTGATCCCCTCATACACCTAGTGAGGCCTGACGTAGGAAGCAGAGGTGTTCAGGGCTGAGGCCACTTGCAGTTTCTCCCACCTTGTTCACCTTCCAGGAGGCAACCTGGTGACAGTGGGAAACAAACACAGGAGAGCCTACGAAATAGTTAAGAGACTTTATTCTAATAGCTATAATTACAGTGCTTGTCGAAATGAAAACTGAAAACAAGTATACAAAACGGTTGATTACTAATCGTGTATTGAAAGCAGTAAGAGGTTCCACAACACCAAATAAACCAGTTCTGAAGTTTCCCCAAGATAAATTTAACAGCTCCAGCTTCTTCAGTGTTTATCAAAATACAAAAGAAAAAAGTAGA
>PVLD010012260.1:0-61240 GCA_004027595.1 Dinomys branickii | reverse complement strand
TGCTCGAATGATTCCTTCTCTTTGGGAGAATGTCCCTTAAGCTTTCTGCTGAGAGTTCCACTTAAAAGGCTGTACAGATATTGGTTAGATACTCCCTACCTAGTGACCTGGGTGAGGTGTGTAAGACTGCTCCCCCACCCTCCCAGGGTTCCCTGCAGGTATAGGGATGGATCTCCTCCCCCACTCGGTGATCTGGTCGGGAGCGCCGATATCTCACCAGTTATTGGAGTACCTGCAGGCATGAAGATTCCAAGGTGCCAGTCTATCCTTTGGGGCTTTTTTTTCTACTCCCATGATTTGTTTTTATTAGTATTAACTTATTTTTTTACCTAGTTTCAACTGTTTTTTATTGAAACAGAAGTTGATGGAATTCTTGTTAAGATTAATTTCACGTGCACACAGATAAAAATAACAAAACCTGCTATGTTGCCAGATATGGAATCTGTTTGTTATTAGTATAAAGATTTTCTTACAGAAACAAATGACCGTCTACAAGAGGTGACCAAGCTGTGGTTTGTGTTCATTTATGCCTATGTTACTACTATTCGAAGAATTTACAGCATGTGAAATTTCACACTGTTACAATTTTATCTGGCATACAGTTTAAATTTGAAGTTGAGAAACACCTCTGATTTTAAGTATTATGAAACTAGAAATAATGGAAGAACAACACAACAATCCAATGATTTGTACATTTATTATAATATTAATAACACTGAATATTTCATAATCTATTTAGATAAATATTTTTACACTTTTAAATTTTATTTTAAACAGAAAAAAGGAAAAATAACAAAACAGAGTTTCAAAATAGGCTAGTAGGAGAGTAACAATAATTAATACATTGCATATTGTTATATCAATAGTACATGTTCAGAAAACAAGATATAGGTATGAAATTTGTCCAAAAAGGTATTAGCACAAAATTTTCTTTTCAAGGAACTAAGAGAAACTGTGTAACTACCTTAACTATCTTGTGCATATTTTTTTCTTTTCCCTTCCTTCCTTTCCCCTTTCTCCCATCACAGTTTTTTTTCTTTTGAACAGTTTCTTCCCTATTCACAATATCTATTGTACATTTTGGATCTTATTTACTCTCAGTTTCTCAGGCTAGTGAGCTATACGATATTTACATATGTGGATCTGATTTATTTGACTTATGAGTATGGCCTCAAGTTGCATTCATTTACCTATAAGAGTCTCAAGTGTATTTTTCTTTATGGCTGAGCAGTATTGTATTTTCTTTTTTATGCATTCCTTGGTTAATGGGCATGTGGATTGTTTCCATGATTTAGCTATTACAAATTGTACTGCTCTAAACATGGGTGCACATATATTGCTATGGTATGATGTTTTTAATTCTTCTGGGAAGATACTCAGAAGGGGTATAGCTGGGTTGAATGAGTCTTCTAATCCTAATTTTTAAAGGAATCTCTACACTGGTTTCCTCAGTAGTTGCACCAGTCCATACTCCTACCAACAGTGGAGTAGGGTTCCTTTGTCCCCACAGCTGTACCAACATTTATTGGTTGATTTTTTTGATGCCATTCTTTCTGGGGTGAAATGGAATTTCAATGTTGTTTTAATTTTTATCTCTTGAATAACCAATGATATTCAACATTTTTTCATAAGTTTATTTGCCATATATATTTCTTCATCTGAGAAATGTGTATTCATCTGATACCCATTTTTGGATTGGGTTTTTGAATTTTGGGGATCTGATTTTTTTCAATTCTTTATATGTTCTAAATTTAATTTCTTTGTCTGAGGAACTGGCTATAATTTTTCCCACCCTCTGGGTTATCTTTTCACTTTGTTAGTGATATTTTCTGTTGTGCAGAAGCTTTTTAGTAAGGAGAGAGTCCGTGAATTCTTTGTAGTATTTCCTGTACAGTCTGGGTTTTGTTCATGAAGTCTCTGCCTACACTTGTGTCTTCAAGATTTCTATCTACCTTCTCTTCCAGTAAATTTAGTGTTTCTGTTTTAATATTTAGATCTTTGATTCATTTTGACTTTAGTTTAGTGCATGGTGATAGACTTGGGTCTAGTTTTAGTCTTTGGCATGTGGAAAGCAAATTTTTCCAGAAACAATTATTAAAGAGACTATCTCTCTTCCAGTGAACATGTTTGGCTCCTCTGTGGAAGATAACGTGGTTTAGTGTGTTTGGAGTTGTGCCTGCATCTTCTATTCTATTCCACTGATCCTCATGTCTGTTTTTTTGCCAATACCATGTTGATTTTATCACAGTAGCTCTGTAATATAATTTCAGGTCAGGGAGTGTGATGCCCCTGACTTGCCTTTGTTGCCCAGAACTGCTTTTTGTTATTCTAGGTTTCTTCTGGTTCAAATTAATTTTATGATTGCTTTCTCCAGTTCTATAAGGTATGCTAATGGTATTTTGCTTGGGATTGCTATTTTGATTTGATTTTGATTAAATCTGTGTCTTGGTTACTTTTCTCTTGTTGCTGAGACAAAATACCCAACGCCCAAAATGAAGGAAGGAAAGGTTTATTTACAGTTTGTGGAGGTTTCAGTCCATACTTGGCTGGCTCAGAGGCAGAGTGGCACATGGCAGAGGGCAACAGTTCATGGCAGCAGAGCACGGCAAAAACAACCAGCAAAAGGGAGGAATGACAGGTAAGCAGCCTCTTTTTCTCCCTTACATTGTAAACAGGCTAACCCCACCCAGGGGGTGGGTAGTACTCACATAATCTCCATGCCTTCCTGTCCCACAGGCTCAGGATGTGTACAAAGTAAGCACCCTGGCTTCCTGCTGAGTTACTAAGCCAAACCTCTAGACTTCCCAAGTTGACACAATGTATCAACCATAACAATCTGTAAAGCAGTTTCGGGAGTATGGCCTTTTTCACAATGTTGGTTCTTCCTATCCATGAGCAAGGGATATCTTTCCATTTTGTGATATCTTCTTTGATCTCATTTTTCACAATACTGTAATTTTCAATGCATAGAACTTTTACTTCTTTTGTTAGATTGATTACTAAGTATTTCTTTTTTCTAGGTGCTAGCCAGGCATGGTGCTGCCCACTTGTGATTTTAGCACTCTGAGAGCTGAGGCAAGAGGATCACAAGTTCAAGCCCAGCTTAAGCAATTTAGCAAATACTTCTCTCAAAATTAAAAAAAAAATTAAAATAGACTGGAGATGTAATGCAAAGACCCAGGCTTCTATCCCTAGTCCTGAACAATGAATAAATGAAAAGTAGTCCCTGTGAATGCAATTATAGTCACCATCATAGTAAGTTGGAGCTACAATGAGAGAAAACACTTCTATTGACAAATATATAATAATTAATGAAAATATATCAGTGCTAAAAAATAGGGAAGAAAATAGTGCCCTCTTTCCTTTGTTAATGGTCAGTGTGATCTTCTCCATCGATACTGTGCTCCCCTGAGCTCCTCTCCCAGATGAACTCCCTTCCCATTTTCTCCTGTCTCAAACCTCTTGCCTATAAATCCACATCACTGCCTCAATTTTAATTCCCATTATTGATGAGGCAAGGGCCCCTGATAGGCAGTAACATTTGGGTACTACCCCAACACACACACACACACACACCACACACAGACACACACACACACACACACACACACACACACACACGCCACAACAAAGTGTGGATGCCATGCTGAAAGCTGTTTATAGAAATGTCCTCAAATGAGAAACACAGTTTCTGTAAAAGTATTTTTTGGACAGAGGATTTAAGGTTTCTTATAAGATCTCATTTGACTATTACAATTTAAATTATTGACATAATTTTAACTGAGGTATAAATATGTATTTGTAAAAAAATATATATATATATATTTATGAAAGATATTTTATCCTCTCTGGAACCAAATAGAGTAAAAACAGGTGCAGTTATCTAGATGATGATCTACTGTCCTGACTGACTTAATGTTCTCTATTTCTGCTTTGTGAGGATCCATAAAGATCATGTACACTCATGACTGTGAGAGTTAGATGTCTTACTGAGCCTCAGCCCCACCTGTCCCCACTAGTCACAGACCCAGGACAAAGATGCCCCAGGTTTAAGAGAACCTGCAGCCCTAGGTATAGAGCAGCACTCAGCATACTGAAACTCTGTAAGTTCAACATAAAAATCTTAAATCATAATCCTAACTTTTCAGACCATCAACTGCCCTTTTATTTCCTTTCACTTTATCAGTGTACGTGACAGAACTCACTTTCAATTTTGGTACTAATTATTGCTCATGCAATCTAATTTTGTCAACAGGTACATATTTCTCAGATAATTTACATATGTTAAAGAATATTTTCTTTGGAAACATGAGTTTGCATGAAAAATAGCCAAACTGAGAACCTAATACATACCAGGGACCAGTCCCCAACAGAATGTAGACAAGGTGGCACAAATTACAGAACTTGATCAACCTGGTCCACCAAGAAAAAATAAAAGATAAATTACCACCCTTGAATGCATCAATCAGCTCCTTTCACTCAAATGCAGGGTGTAATCAATGTTACCATCACTATTACTGCAGAGATAGTACTTGACTAAGGAAAGAAGACTGATTTCTTCCAACTAACTCAGTCTTTTAAATGTGGTTAACTATTCATTAAATGGTGGATACTGTATTTGTGAGGCTGTGTGAGAACCATTAACCAGGGTAATAACACAAGATGATATACTGTTTTGTAAAATCAGAAAAATGGCATTTGTGAAGATGACAGGGAGGGTAGGATGAATAATCTTCCTTGAGAAGATGACTGGATGATGCCGAGGAAAACTGGATGGACCCGGCCTGTGACTCTGCTCTCTCTTCCCCTAGGTGCCTCCAAATTATTAGTGAACACGATGGTGTGAAAAGCAGAAGAGAAATTAAGGGAATGAGATAAGGGAGGTGGCTCCAGAGTCAGCTTTGCAATCTCATACAAATAAGAGACTATTCTAATCAAATTCAAGAAGCTAATAATTGTGAAGGCTGTAATTGTGCATATTATGCAGTGTGAAGAGATGAACCCTATTATTAAAGTAAATAAGTAACCGTGTGACACAGGACAGTGGGTTCTCATGGGCCTGTCATGATTGTGACGGCACACTGCTTCTGCCAGGACTTTTGCCCTGATTTAAATTATCCTCTGCTACTTTATTTGCTTTGTTCTCTTTAATAGCAAAGTACGCCCAGCTGAATGCTCCAACGTTAACAGAACACTAGCATAATTTAACGGTGTATTTCCTGCTTACACTTTAATGGGGAGTGGGGTGTTTAAGTCAAAAGGCTAAGTGTAAATTCAGGTAGCAGTAAACTAATAGAAGAAATGGCTTTTCTCACTTTCTTCCTGGTACTCTCAAGTCCAGGGCTATAACCTGCCTTACCTACAACTCTTTTTGAGATGGAAGTATCTTTGGGAATTGGGCTAACTTTAGAGGACGTTTATCAATTCTTCACCTTGACTGTGAGAAAACTTCCATTGCTTTTCCTCTCTTTTCATCTTCTCTATGTGCAAAAAAACAGGAGTTTTAGAAGCAAAGTTAATGTTTATTCAATTGTTCATTTGTTTATAAGTATTCTGTAAATTTCCACAGTGTTTTAGGCATTGTGCTGAGTGCTTAAAACAAAAATGCCTGAGGAAGCTGTCCCTTTCCTAGTTACAAGAAGAGACAGAGCAATAATGTCCTACTGGTGCTATAATATTAATCTGTTCCAGCTTACTCTTGAGGTCACAGAAAGCAAGACGTAAATTCTATCTCTAGCAATATCAAGATGTGTTCATACGTCTGTGGTACCTTCATTTTTAAAAAATTCTTATATTTGTACAGAAAATAGCATTGGGAAAATCACTAAAACAACATTTGGCCAGAAACCACATAATGCCTAATAAATTTCTAATTTTTATAAACAAGTATTTGTTTTTCTATTATTACATTTGACACATCTATTTTTTTTTCAAAATTCTTCACTTACCTGTAACTTCTTATTCCTTATACCTTTTTTGTTCAAAAGATTTTTCTACAGAAAGGCAGAAAAAGGTATTCTAAGGAAAACACTTTAAATTATATTATTTACTAAAAAGTCTATCCTTATATATTACTTAGTCTATTGAAAGTTTCTTTCAATGAAATTCCACTCATTTTCACATAATGCATGTCAATAACAGCTACCCTAAAAATAACCATAAGCAAAAATTATTTCTCTTTTCGTTTTTGGTACTCTTTATTTTCTATTTTTATTTGTGAAAGTTTGAATTCCTTTCTCCATGCCCTCTAGTCCATGATTTCTTCTTATAACAGTTTATTTATAATGCCCACATTATGAATTATTCATTATCTTGAATAATGCCTTAATTTCAAATGCACCCTGGTAGTACTAGTGTTTGCTTCTATATGCGTTTTCCTTGTACTGGTTTCATACCTTTTATAGTCTTGCTTTGAAATTTCTGGCTTCTGACTTTTTCCTGAGTGGCAACCCTAGAAGGCTATTGCTAAAGGGAATTAAACAATCAAGTAATTCCATATTTCCCTTATTTTATTCCTATTTCATTCTTGGTTCCTTTGCCCTTTGGGCACCTTATGTCCTCCTTTCTGCTCTGTGTGGCCTATTTTGGCGATGTCCTTCAACACATGGTTCCCTATTAATTTTCTTCATATACTTTCCCTTCACTAACCCACTACAATTCTCTGTTTCTCCTAACCCTTAAGAATTCATGGATCAATTATATATTACTATGTATAACATCATACACATGGAAAGTATTTCTATACTTTTAATTCTTTAGTTAAATATATTTTGTAATATTTTGTTATTTATATTATACATCCTAACCTCTAATTTTCCATTGTTAGCACTAATTATAGCTATTACTACATAATGTAATTGGCACTTTAATGTCCATCCTCCTGGTAGAATACAAGCTCTTCTAGCTAATACTTTACTGTTATAGCCCCAGAACTCAGAAAAATATACATAGTAAATACTCAGTAAATAGAATACCTTTTATACACCATTTATATTATTAGAATGAACATGCTCATAAATTCTTGACTTTTTAAAACACCATTTTATCTAAAATTCCTTATAGTTTTAAAATAGTTGGGTTGTCTACAAAGTACAGAAAACCTAACTCAAATTTAAATCAAACTGTTGAAGGTGGGCATATCCAGGGCCAGTTTGATTGGTTGTGAAGACTGTAATTGTGCATGTTATGCAATGTGAAGAGATGAACCTTATTATTAAAATAAATAAATAACCATACGACACAGAGTACAGGGGAGTCTCACAGACTTCTGACGTCTACGACGGGCATACAACTTGTGCCGTGACTTACACCGATTTAAATTATTCTCTGCTACCTTTTTTCTTTGCTTTCTTTAATAGCAAGGTAAGCACAGTTGTTACCCAAGACTACATGCTCCCCACTTTCTCCTTAGCCATCAGAGGTGAGTGGTTTTTACGCCTCAACCAGAGAGCATCATGGTCCACAGGTAGTGGCCACAGTTTCAATATGCAAAGCAGGAAGGGAGAGCAAGGATATAAAAATAGGGATATCGCCTCACTCCTATCAGAATCGCAGAAATTGCCAGCCCGAACAGCATTGAGTCACATTGCCATTAATGGCCAATCTTAACGCCTCCCAGTTTCTCTGGCAAAAAATAAAGGGAAGCTGCAGGGTTTGCAAGCAGCATGGTGCCCACTTTACTGCTGTGTTAAGGGAATGACACTAATGCACTGCTGCCCTCAGCACTCTCAAGCCCTTAGGGTTCTTCAGGCTGTTTCTTTGTTCTCCCTACATTTTCATTATTAAAGTTTTTCTTTCAGAAATGTTTTCTGCATACAGTTATCTTTTAAAACATTTACTTTCTCAATCAAAAGCTTTCTTTCCTAGACTCTTTTGTGCACTCACTTAATATTCCCATTCCAATTCTTTTTCTTTTTCTTTTCAAAAGCACAAAGACGTGTCACGTTTTCAAAAGAACAAGTTTATTTTGCCCCTTCCCATTCATCCTACACTTCTGTTTCTCAGCTATATTATGTGAATTGGAGATGAAGAAAATTTGACCTTCTCCCTTCATTATTGCTAGCAGCATTTCCTAGGTGCTAAGTGCGTCTGACCTGTCCTTCACTTTTAAGATTAATCAGACACACGGGCTTTCAAAAGAAGCACCAGGAATCAGGGTTTTATAGCGACGAAGTACTGATCATATTACAAATGTCTTTTAATTTGTTTATATTAAATCCTGCGCATGTTTCCTTCTTGCTGGCATCAGGAAGTCCCAGAATGCAGTGCACCTCCCACTTCATTCCACCTATTCCAACATCTCTCACAGCAAAAGAGAAAAGGAGCTGAGTTTCCATGGTAACACACCTGTGACAGTTGAGGGTATCTGGATATAGGTGAGATAACTCCTTGCGGATCCAGTAGGGAGAAGGCAAATGAAGATTTTTCATTCTCTCTTCCTTCTCTCAGGAAAGTGATTCTGTAACTAAAGGGACCCTGCAGTGCCAGTATACAGTTATGGATTTTCACTATCACAGAGATTTACAGCTCTTGGGGAAAAAGTCAATTTTGTCTATCTCATGTTTATTTTGCTTTTCCCCACAAATGAATGAAGACATAGGGTTTTATTTCTAAAATCACTCTTGCAGTAGAGTTTATGCTGGCATATAAATAACATGAGTAAGGGATCAGGAAATAGACCTCCATCTCATCATTAAATCTTCAAAAATTCTCTGTGGGTCCTGACATCCTTCCTACCACAGCTCATCTTTCAACCGTTATCACACATACAGCAACAAATCAACTTTATGCCATCCTCTGAGCCAGAAGAAGGGAGAAAACATGCTCCTACCTGTTGTTTCTTTTGCCTCTTTATGGCACTGAAGGTAAAAACAGGCTTGCCGATGAGAAGCACACAAGAGCTGCAACTACCCCACGGGCTGCGGTCTCTATGCTTTTTTAAAAAGTTAGTATTGATTATAGGTCAAAGACATATTCTGAGAGGGTGTAATGGTTGATACATTGTGTTGACTTGAGAGGTTTAGAAATTTAATGAAACAACTCAGCAAGGGGCCAGGGTATTCACTTTGTAAACATCCTCATCCTGTGCAAGAGCAGGGCAGAGATGGTGTAAATGCCACACTCTCCCCAGGGGGTGGTAGCTTGCTTACAATGTGAGGAAAAGAGGCTCGCTCTCCCTGCTTTTTTGCTCTTGCTGCTTTTGCTGTCTTCTGCAGCCTTGAAGCGCTGCCCCTCCCCATCGCACCCTGACTTGGAGCCAGCTGATACGGACTGAAACCTCCACAAACTGTGAGCTACATGAACCTTTCCTCCCTTCATTTTGGGCATTGGGTATTTTGTCTCAGCAATGAGAGAAAAGCAATCAAGACAGAGGGCAACCACTTTCCAGGCCCCCTTCTGTCTCTCTTAGAAGCTTTTCTTTCAATAAATTTTTCCTACTCTTAAAGTATCTTGAGAAATGAAAAAAATGCTCTTCTACTCTGTTATGCTAGGTAGAGTGACTAGTAAGCCACTCAACATTTTTATGACAACTTCTATCAGATGCCCCCAACCCAGACTTTCCCAGCTTTGAAGGTAATCCAAAATCACAACCCCAAAGCAAATTGCAAAACCCAAAAGTCAAAACAAAACACAAACACCAGACTTTTATTCCTTGCAAAGTGAATGAATTTTTAGCTCCACTGTAATGCGGAAAAAAAAAACAACCTGAATTGGCTGTACAATCCATAAAAGAAGTTTAAGGTTGATCTTTCTTGGCTCCATTTAATCTCCACCAAGCCTAAGAGTTTCTTATCACCAAGATACACAATTTGAATCTTACCAGATACAGTGTCTCTCTTTAAGAGAAGGTAACTAGGCTAAAGTAACCTCACAGAAGCATAAAATAATGACAAGGAAGCACACTACAAAACACAAGACTTCTAAAAAGCTAGCATACCTGCAACACCATCTTGAAACATTCTGTCCAAAGTCATCAGACATGAAGCATCCATGTAAGCCTTCTCAACTTTAATTTTTGTTTACATTACTAGCTTAGATATCAGGTCCTCTTCACTTTCAAGTCTCTTAAAACATTCCTAATTCTGTTTTTCTTACAGCTTGCTTTTGCTGCAGATCTTGGTAGCTTAGATTTAACTTCTCATATTTTGATAACACATTCTCAAGAAATAATGACTGATGTATACTGTCAGCCCACCATATCCATGGAGTCAGCCAAATGTGGATTTAAAATACTGTATTCAGGGGAAAACATGTACAGACATTTTTCTTGTCATTGTTCTGTAAACACTATAATTATTTGCATAGTATTTGCATTGTATTAGGCATTATAAGCCATCTTGAGATGATTTATACAGGAGGATGTGCGTAGGTTATATGCAAATATGCCATTTTATATAAGGGATTTGAACATCTGAAAATTTTGGTATGAAGGAGGTGTCCTGGAACCAATCCTCCACTGATGCCGAGTCAACTGTATTTTTGTTCAGTGAGAGACAAATGTAATTTACATTTGAAAATTGACAGGACATTTGCCCTTACTTGTTTAATCAAAAACGTCTTATCTATGGCAATTAATGCAAACGTATGTTATCTATTCTAATATAATGGAGCAAAAGGGCAATATGGAACTGCTAAATCTGAGCACACCTTTGCAGTAGTTTGCTGATAAAACAAATGGTAAAAAGGACACCAGTCCGTTACAGAAACTCAAACCAAAATAATCTGTACAATGACCTTGTGGGTAAGAGGAACAGTGGAGGGCTACACACTGACCTAACATTAAAATTATAGAAACACATTATTTTCAAGAGACGTGGTGGGGAAAGGAGGAGGCCAGTACCCCAAGTAAATCCAAAACCAACTATTCCAAAACCAGCAGCAGCATCCTACAGGAAGTTTAGGATAAAAAGTCGCCTAAATCTGGCGCAGGCTGGGAAAAGGTGTGGCCTTAAGATCTAACGTTAGAGGCCGATGCTGAATTTAAAAACTGAGTAGTAAAAGAAAGAAACGTTGCAGAAACAGGCGTGGCGGACCAATGCATCTGCAGCACGATGCCTCCTTAAGGACCAGAAATTTTCTCAGCCTGAAGACAAAAGTCCGGTTTTTCTCCATTCAGTCCACGATCCAGCCTCCATCCTGCTTCCAGACCCATCATTTCGGCAGAATATCACAGAGACAAGGTTTAAGGCAGAATTCATCACTCGCTTGCCAATGCAACCTATGCCTTTGCCATAACCTGGCACAGCGACTAGTCCTTCAATCTCGGCCCCTCCTAAGGCCCAGCAGCCCCGCCCTATCTCTATACCACCCGCTCTCTGCTCTCCGCGGCAAAGGAACTGCGAGCTGTGGTTCGCGTAGCTCAAACCTCCGTCATTCACTTGCTCACCTATGATTGGTTGGCACAGCGTACCCAAGAGCTAACGCCCACCCTGGCGAGGCTTTAGGAGAAGGGTTAGTGAAGCCTACGACTAAACTTTTTCCCGATTGGCTGAAGGAGACACCAACACGTGGTATAAGATTTCTCTCTATTGGTCGTGAGTGGGTCCAGAGTCGTTAACAGATTGGCTAGAATGATTCCCACCTTCCGACACGATACCCCAGCAGGCTGTTGCTGAGGTGTCCCAGGGCCTTCCAGCTGCCTCTGGGGACTCCGCGCTCCAGGTTTTCCACGCGCCCCAGGCTGACAGGGCGTGGGAAGAACGCCGCTTTGGTCGGACACTGAAGGGCGGGGCTAGAGAGAAGTAGGCGGGGCCGCGGCGACGTCATCGGGCGTGGACCGGCCTGCGTGTAGACTGGGCGCCGCTCTCTAGCAGTTGGGGTGTGCTGTCACTCCTCCCTCGGTGTCCTGACCTTTGAAACCAAGCTTCGTTTTTGTATTCATGCAACCTCAGGGGCTTGGAAGCGTTCATCCCTTACACAACAGTTCACATCGTTATGTTTATACAAAATAAAGCTAAATTCTTGGAATGCAGACAGACCGGGTCATGTCGGACACTGGCGTTCACGCCAGAGTTCCCTCCTTGGACACTGCGCCTCTCTTTCTCTATCTCCTGCTTCAGATTCAAGCCTGGCGATTTCTCTCGCCCCTCTTCCACTTCGACTCCGTTCAATTCTCAGCCTGGAAGTCTCAGGTTGACCGTGCACCCGCCTCAGGCGAGCAGCGCGCAGGCGCAGTTCGCAGGCCTTCGGTTTGACGGAGTGCGCGGGTTAGGGTGTCGCAGGGCGGACTGTCTGTGCTTGTTTATCTAAGCGCGCGCAGAAGCTTCCTCACCGCGCAGGGCCTCTCGGGAGCGCGCCCGACTGGTCGCCTAGGCGACTGGCCTCGGGGGCGGGGCTTGGTCATGGCCCCGCCTGTCCCTGCGGCCCCGCCCCCGGCAGCGCTGCGGCTGGGCTTGTGCGCGCGCTCCTGCGCCTGAGAAGCGGCGGCGGCGGCGGCGGCGGCGGCGGCGGCGGCGGCGGCTGCGGGCGGGGAGCTGGGCGTGGAGCGCGAGGGGCGGGGCGGCGCGGACGGGCGGTACTGCGGGCCAGGCTCGGGCGGCTCCAGCGCCTCCCGCTCTTGCTCGCCCTCACTAGCTGCCGGCGCCCGCGGGGCCGCATCGCCGCCCGGCTCGGCCCATGCCCAGGGCCGCTGCGCCTTCAGCCGCCGCCCCGCCGCGGGCGCCCGGGGGGCCGTGAGCAGGGCGCGCAGGTCCGGGCGGCGCGGCGCGGCGGGCGCAGGTCTATGTCGCGGGCGGCGGCGGAGGGACGATGCGCGAGTACAAAGTGGTGGTGCTGGGCTCGGGCGGGGTGGGCAAATCCGCCCTGACCGTGCAGTTCGTGACCGGCACATTCATCGAGAAATACGACCCCACCATCGAAGACTTCTACCGCAAGGAGATCGAGGTGGACTCGTCGCCGTCGGTGCTGGAGATCCTAGACACGGCGGGCACCGAGCAGTTCGCGTCCATGCGGGACCTGTACATTAAGAACGGCCAGGGCTTCATCCTAGTCTACAGCCTGGTCAATCAGCAGAGCTTCCAGGACATCAAGCCCATGCGCGACCAGATCATCCGCGTGAAGCGGTGAGCGAGCGGGGCGGCGGGCGGGCGGGGAGCTGTCTGGGGAGAGGCCGGCTCCGGGCTGCGTCTGCCTCCTCCTTCCGAATCGCAAATCCGAGCGCTTTGTTTCACAACTAAAAAATTTGGCATCCCGTGAACCCGCACTGCACGGCCCTTTGTCTCTTGGCTATCATTAGTGGCGCTGGTACAGAACCCCGAAGGAAACAAAGTTTAAAACTTGCAGGGGGGCGGAGGGGCTCGGAGGGGTGTGTGGGGAGGAGGCTGCTGGGCGAGGATGGGCGAGGCTTGCCGGGACGAACACGCGCAAATCCACCTTTGCAGCGTTTGACAGCAAACAGTGCACACAGGATTCCTGCTCGTAGAGTCAGTTCCACAGGACTGAGACCGTTCTCCTCTCAGAACTGAGACTTCAATACTGTCAGGGCGTTTTGCAAAAACTGAACTCTCTAGCGCAAAACTTTAGAGACAGATTATCAAATTATTTTAAGACCGAACAGCGGGGCGAGAGAGGATTAGCATATAGGCACAGATATGCTATTCATATTAAAAACACCAGACTTTTTTTCTTTAATCTAGCCACTTTCCTCTCCCTCCCTCCCCCAAAGGGCATACCTGGAAATAAAACAAGTTTCTTCAAAGGTTTGACTGAAGTGTAAACGGATTTAAACTTAATGCAAATAAGTTCTTTCCTGATAGACCTTTCTAAAATACGCATTTTGGAAATATGGCTCATAGTTTAAATGATCTGGTTTATTGTTTTCTGTTAAATTGATGTTTTTCCCCTCTAATTTTAAGCTTTGAAATGTCACACGCCAGAGTTTAGATAGACTTTTTTTTTCTAATTGTTCTTTAATTACTCAGGACTGTGTTGTCTGGTCCTTATTAGTTAATGCTTCTAACGTTGTATTATTTTCTTTTTTCCTATTTTATTCTAGGTAGAGGCCTAAACTTGAAGACATACGCTAAAGATAGTTGTATGTGTATTGTAGGTACAAGCAAGCACATTATAAATCAGTTTGAGTCTACTAGTTCCAAAGAGCTCAGATCAAGTCATTTCTACTCAGGAGGTGCTCAAAATTTTGTTACAGGTACTGGGTTTTTAATGCAACCTACAAGAACTGAATGAAGCCCCTCTCCCCACTGCCCCACCCGATCTAATTGAGTATGCCTTTAAATAGCTAAACTAAAAGTTCATGTTACTTCTTGCCTTAAATTGCAAATTAAAATGCACTGAGTACGTTCATGGTCACTATTCTGTTCTCCAGTCCGTGACTAATAACTTTTTACTTCCCTAGCTTCGTTTTCTTAAAGGTGTTTTATAGATAAGAGATGAACAATTTGGACATTGAATTTAGTGTATGTATCTCACATTTAAGAGGCTACATTTAGGTGACTCAAATTCTTAATTGTTACCCCCTTCTGCAAAACCTCTCAATTAAAAAGAAAACAATAGTGTCATCCATTGCCACATGGCAGTTTTGGGCCAAATAATCCAAGTGAAGGTTCCAGCTGTCCCACCTTCACATCTGAATGTATACATATAAAAACGTGAAGATGCTTGCATAACTGCTACAGGGCTAACCCTTGACACAAGCCTCGAGGAAAAAATATGACAAAATACTTGATAGCATGGCCCACATAATTTTGTAGTTTTTTTTTTTTTTTTTTTTAGACAGGGTCTCACTTTGTAAGTTACACTGGCCTTGAACTCACTATGTAGCCCAGGCCGACCTCCATTTTACTCAGTTTCAGTTCTCAACAATGATGAGCTGAATTAGAATTCAAAACTCTCTCACTGCAATTCAGTGGTTGTAGACATAAGAAACACTAGCGCCCTTGTATGCCTTGCCATGATGTCCTCTGGCTTCCCAGCTATAGTGGTATGAACAATTTAAATCTAAAGGGAAAGAGAATTTTATCTATTATAATGCCATATATGTATAAGCCATATAGCATTATGGTAGATGTAAGAGTTCTTTAACTCCTCCCACTTAGAAATGAAATATGATTTTCCAGTGGGTGAATTTTCTATGCTTTTGGAGACCAGTTTTTAAAGGAACTAGTTGCTGTAGCAGGAATTCAGGAATTGTTTCCTGTTCTTCACCCACTGTGTGCCAGTTGGCTGCTCTACATATTTTATGCAACAGTTGTTGAGATTTAATACTACCATAATATAGATGATATGAAAGTTCAGAAAGATTTGGTGGTATCTTACCCAAGACGATCATTGATGGAGAGGAAATTTAACCCAAGATCTGTATAAATCCATGTACTGTATCCCAGTTTATCTTCCATTTTGTTATCTACTGGTACATTTAAAATGCAGTCTTTTACCTAGTCAACGCTGTTCAATAGAAATACAATGTGAACCAAATAGGTAATTGAAGCATTTCTAGTAACTGATTTAAAAAATATAAGCAGGTAAAGTTAATCTTAATAATACAGTTAACCCACTATAGCCAAAACATTGCCATTTTGACATATTACCATTATTCAAAGCTATTTAACAGGGACATAACAGTACTTATATTGTTTTTGAAATCTGGTACATGATACTTATAGTACATCTTGCTCAAACTAGACACTTTTTAAGTGTTTGATTGTTATAGATGGCTACAGACCACCAAATTGGACAACACAAGTGTAAGGTATATATAGTTTTTGGAAATGCTTATTCCCACAAGCCTCAATTTCCGTATCTGTAAAATGGAGAATACCATGCATCTTCCGAAATCATTGGATTTAAATTAGATAAGGTATATTAAGGTGCTCAGCACAACACCCGGTACGCTGAAACTGTTCAAAAAATTCTAGTTGTCATTCCTTTATTAATAACTTGTCACCCTCCTGCCCTTAAGTTTTACCTTTGATAAAATTGAAACTTTCTATCAGTAATTGTGTTTTACTGATACAATTAGTGTGTGTCAGTCATAGCTCAATAAAAAGTTTTTAAAGAGACACACAGGTTAAGAAAGTCAATAGAATAGAGCATTCTATTGGAGTGTTATAATTTGGAATGTTTTCTTTTTTGCTTTTTAAAAATATAAAATTGACCCATACTCCATAAGTGTTTATAGTTACATGCACACACACACAAACACACACACAGACACAGACCACTTGTCAAAGTCAAGTGGACCAACTGAAAATGATGATCAGTATAAATTCATATGCTTTCTTTAATTTGACTGCGGGTGAGATCTCTCACACACACACACATACACACACACACAGTGATAAAGGTACAGGATATGTTTCATTTTAAAAAATTGAAATTCTAAAACTAGAATTCTTCTGTTTTCATAATTGCTTCTCTGTGTCCTACCCACCCCAGAGTTAGCCATAGTCCTGACATGAAGTATCTTGGAACACGCTGCTCAAGGCCCACTTGTTCTTAGGATAAAACCCAGGAACCTTCAGCGTGACCTTTAAAGCCCAGTGTGACTGTGTCCCTCCCTGCTCTGCAGCCGCACCTCTGGCAGTCCTTAGTATACACCCAGCACCCCGGCCTTCTCTTAATTCCCTGACCCATCCTTTGTCTGGGCTCTCCTGCCTATGGGAATCTTGCACCTTTTGGCAGAATTAATTTCCACTCCCTCTTTCACCCTGCTTAAAAGATTTTTTCCCACTTGAGAAAGCCTCTACCTGAATTAACTTCTGTCTTTCCACATTAGAACAATTTCATGCCTCACCTTCTCTCAGCTATACAGACTTTCAGCATCAGTGCACTTTGCCCTTTCTCTTTTCTTTGTAGCACTCATCAGTATTTCCTTGTTTGATTTCTGTACAGACAGTCTTTCTCAGTAAACTTCAAGTGCACGTGGCTAGCGTAGCTTCTGGCTCATAGGAGATGATCCGAATATGTCCAAATAAGGAATGTTCCAACAGAAAAGTATTTGCACTGTCCTTTGGTCTCGGTTTCCCCAAACATTTTAGTGTTGTGGATGGAGGGGGAGGTTTTTCAAAGCTGATTTTGCAGATAGAGGGTGGGCTCTTCAGCACTACCTTTCTGTGAAAGTCTGGTTGGACTAACAAGGGACGAGGTAAAGTTTAAGATAAACCTCAAAGAATCAGAGCATGATGTCTTCCAAGATGGAGGAAATGGCATGGGACATGCTTAGAATGTGGGTTTTTTGTTTTTAGTTTTGGGTAGACCATATCGACTACACTAGGAACTTACATAGTAGTCTGAGGGCAGGTAAGGTGAAAATATTTAAAGCTACAGTTACAAATATTGTGATAATCCAGTATCTCTATGAAGTGTAAAGGTGCCCAATTAGCATAGTATCTATAGGAATAGATAGGCAAGTAAGAGTTTTGTTGTAAAAGAATGAATTTATAGAACAGTAGAAGAGGGAAAGCTTAAAAGTAACCTTGACATTTTTAACGTAAGCGAATAGGATGATGGAGGAAATGCTGGGAGAGATGATTTGAGTGTAGGAGATAGTAATCAAACAGATTGCTGTGCCTCACGAGTAATTAGAATATCTGAATAAAGCCTCAAAGGTCAGGTTATGTATGGATATAAAGACCCGGGAGCAGATGCATAGTTCAGACTGAGAGGAGGTGGAGTAGAAAGAGTAGAAATGTACAGATAGGGCTAGGAGTAGAAAGTGGAAATGAATGAACATAGCCAGGGGTAGTACTTGAGAGTCGTAAACAGCGGAGACTTTCTGCATGGCACCACGCTAGGAGGCGTGAAGTGTTTTAAGATTGGGGAAAGCTATTGATTGTACTACCCAAAAGTTTCTGCTCTTTAAAAACTTAATATTTTTATAGCATTTAAGTGATCAGCTGATTGTTTGCCTTTTCCTCCTCACAGTAAGTAGCAATAAAAACCTACTCTAAAACACAAGCACATTGCCAATTGATGTTTGGCCTGTGACCAATTGGTAATGTAGAGCTGAAACCAGAGAATATGTGAAATGAGGTCTGTCCCAGGCGAGGTCACCTTATGGAATTCTACTTTCCCAGCAACTAGAGATACCTCCTTGCCAAGTAACCAGAATTTAATCCAAAGCTATACCTCTCAGGTGCAGACCTTAAGAGCCATAAATCACTTTTTAAAAATTAGTAAGTACATAGCACGACAAATTGATGAGTAAATCATGTCAATCAAACAAAATTAGAGCATTGAGAGGAGGACTATGGGTAAGAGCTGCACCCACTTAATATATCTAAAACTAAGATTTAAAAACTGAGAATATGGTCACAAAAGAAGAATATTAGAGTCAAAAAGCATTGATAATGTAAAACTGCAATAAGGTTAAGAAAGGGAAATCATATAAATAATAAGAGCTATTCAGGTGGTTAAAAATTTGTTTTAAAAATGATTCTAAGAGCTCAGTGGTTTTCTTAACCTGTGTGTCTCTTTAAAAACTTTGTATTGAGCTATGATTGACATACACAATGCTGCACATGCTTAATACATAAAACTTGATTTGTTTATAAATAAACATGAATCCACGAAACCACCACCCCAGACTATGCCATTAACTTGTCTGTCACTTCTAAACATTGCCATCTGTCCTGGTGCTTCATTCTTTCTTAGTTTTTGCTGTATTATAAGTCAGAATATTACAATATAGTTTCCTCTTTACTAACCCAGGACTGGAATTTTTAAAGTTTACTTACAGATAGGAGATTCATCTCTAATATTCTGTGTAAGCGTTTTTCTCTTGAGCTGAAGAGTGGAGGGGTTGGGTAGAGTTTAAAAATGAACCTTAAAGAATCAGCAGCTTGTGACTTGTAAGCATTTTCTCGTTGAAAAAGTTTGGTGATAATTACATCAATAAAATCTATAATCAGGAATCATTATAATGATTTTTTTAAAGTGAAAGGGGGCAAACATAATTTAAATAGCTGGCTGCCAACCATGTGTATTCCACTGCACAGGGACAAAAGGTACCAGATCCTTTTGCATATTGAGAACCTGGCAAGAGCATCCAATGCCCAGTTTGAAAGGCGACATGACTGTCATGACATTTCGGACATTCGAAGGGCATGGTGTTGACTTCCTAGCTATATTTTAGAAAAAAAATCATAAATTAATTAGTAAACATTCAGGAGGAGGTACAGGAACTGATGAAAACGTCCCTAAGTGACACTCCCAACAGGAAGAAGTAACAGTCAGAGTTTTTATTTGCTAACCTTTTCCAGTAGTAATACACTTAGATAATTTAACTGTAGGGGAAATTATCTATGGGACATTAAAGTATATATTATATATTTTTACATACTTGTATAAATACATGTACAGTGAAAGATCTTTACCAAAAAACAAATATAACCTACTTAATTGAAGGGAATTTTTCTCAAGGATACTTTTAATTCTATACTGCTTTTCTCATTGTCTTCCCTAAGCCCCAGTGGAAAAGCGAGTAACTTCACTCGGGGTTTTCTTTAGTTGTATTTTGACTTTATCCTATTACTTGTTTCTCTTATTATTATCTTTTGTAATAGACCTACATTTTTCAGACTTACGGTATTGAAAGAGTGGTGAATGCTGTAAATCTTTTGGGAAAATACTAGAATTTGAGTAGATTTTCAAAAAAGATTAAACTTATAGAGGCTAAATAGCTAACAAAAGTAAATGTACAGGCATAGGATTTCTAAGAAAAATGTGATGACATTTTAATTGCGTACAGAAATATGCCATATATATGTTTGCATTTGTATTTGTTAAATTGACAGTTAAATTTAACTGGTGGTTAAATTCATTAAAAAAATTATTCTCAGCCTTAGATACTGAATATATCTTTATGCTTTACCAGATCAAACTGAGCTTTTTAGTAGAATGATATCAATAATGGTAATGCTATGACCTTAGACATCAGCACTTCATTAATGGGTGTAAGGAAGTCATCAATACAGTGGTCCTTTGGTTCCTGAAGTTAATTTGTTCCACGCTTCTGGGGAAGATGGCTCCATTCATGTTCATGTGGGGAAAATGGCCTTGGTTGTATTCTTCACCTGATATGAAGTTCGCAAATAGAAGCAAAATTCTGCTGAACACTTCAGTTTGTGAACCAAATTATTTGCAAACAGAAGTGTTTGTGAACTGATAATTACTTTTCTCACTACTGAGACAAAATATCTGAGATCCAAGGTTAAAGGAGGAAAGTTTTATTTAGCTCACAGTTTGTAGAGGTTTCAGGGCATAATCAGCTGAGTCCAAGGCAGGGTGGCATGTAGCAGAGGGGCAGCAGTTCATGGTGGAAGAAAACACCAAAAGTAACGAGAGAGGTTTTAGTGGTACATCTAGACACAAACCATAATAACTGAGTACTGTACATTGGTAAAGTTTAAAGAAATCCAAATACCTGAAGTAGTTCAAGTTGTTAACATTTTATTATGATGTTTATAGAATATTAAATAAATTGAACTTTGACCACCAGAAAAACTAAAACCTTTTTGGAAATATTACCCAATATTGTATATCATCTTTATTTTTTCCTTAAAAAGCAGTATTTCAGTTTAAATTGAAGGTCATTACTACAAAACATGTTTTTAAGCATGATCTTCAGAGCAAAGTTCTTGGGTATCTGAGTCAGTTGTCACTGGTGTATTGGACCAAGTCATAGTTTGGGAATGGTGCCATCCACACCCAGGGCAGGCCTTTCCATTATCCACACCCAGAGCAGTGCTAAATCAATCAGCAGACTAATCTAGTTATCACATCCCTAATCCAGTATCACATACCCATGATCTAACCACTCCCAAAAGCCCTATCTGGGAGCTCATAGGGCTTTTGGGGACATTGTACATGCATATACAGTGGTACCTTGATTTCATGAATGTAATTCTTTCCACAGTTCTCATCTCAAACCAAACTGGAGAAGAACTGAATCAAATTCAGTGGTTAGATTCACTGTTAACCTTACGGGGAAACTCAGTTCTTGTCTGACTCAGTTTGTGACCAGCATCATGGGAGGAATTAAGTTCATGAACCAGGGTAACACTATAAAGCATAACATTCTAGCTCTGATCCCTAAAACACTCATGCCCTTCCCTTATGCAAAATGCATTCAGTCCGTTTCTAAGAATTGCCAGAGTCCTAACAATTTTAGCATTGCTGGAAAGTCCAAGTAACTTCTTCTGTGAGATTTAAGGCAAATTTCAAGCCTCTGTAGACATGGTAAGTTAAACACTTCCCAATATGCAATGGCACAAGGTAAACATTCCTGTTCCAGAAGGTACAAATAGCCAGGTAGAAAGGAACAGAGCCAAAGCAAGACCAAAATCCAGTAAGGCAAACAGTAAATCCTTTGGTTTCATGTCTAGCACCCAAGACAATCTGTAGAAAAATGTGAATTCTGAAGGGCTCAGGTGGCTCCACCCCTACAGCACTGCTTGTGGTTATAGCTTTCATGGGTTTTTCTCCTGGACTGGCTTTCCTCAGATCCACATTCCTGACTTCTCTAACCTTTGAGGGGTCTCCTGCACTTTTGTCTTCATGTGCACAACTTCAAACACTGCCCTCCCAGAGCCACACTGCCTGGCCTTCCAGACTTTATTCTGAAGTCTGAGTGGAAGCCTTCCTGATCCTACAACTCTTGCATTTTGCATGTGGCCAGGTTTCCTTCTGTCTTAGATACAGAGGTTGAATGCCTGGATTGCTGAACACTATGAACCCAGTCCTGAGGAACAGCTTCCCTATATCTTAGCTTTCTGGAACAAAGTACTCTGGTGCTTGTCTCTCAAAACAAAATCTTTCACATTTTGGAACCTGAAGAGCTTGGGCTTCACTGGTACCTCACATGCCACCAACACATATTTGGTTGTCCTGCTGTAAAGAAGTTACCTTTTTAATGCTAATATTTTCAGAGAGAAACCAAATTCTCTTCTGTTTTGACTTTAAGGTCCTACGTTTAGGGGAACCTCCTTTGTGATGAAATTCAAAACTTTTAAAATTGCTCATCTGTGCCATTTGCTCTTGATTCTCAATGTAGACCTGGCCAAAAATCCCTGACAAGCTGGCCCTAGTGGTGCATAACTATAATCCTAATACTGGCGAGGCTGAGGAAGGAGGATTGCTGCAATTTCAAAGCCAGAGTGGGCTACATAGTCAGTTCAAGGCCAGCCAGAGATACATAGCAAGACCGTCTCAAAAACAAAACAAAAATAGAAAACCCTGACAGTACTCATGCCACAACCTGAATGTTGAGCTGCCTTGAAATTTCTTCCACAAGATGAATTAGTCCTCTGTCCTTAGTCTCCTTCAGAGACTTAGGACTGAACAAAATGTGTGCAAATTTTCTCTTGCAGTGTAACACATATGGTCTGGACTCCAACTGCCAAGAGAGTCTTTGTTCCCAACTAAAATCTCCCAAACCTAGTCTTTTTCATCTGCTTTTTAAAAATCAGCATTCTACTCTTCTGAGCTTGGACAAGAATCTCCCATCAAGCTCAATTTACACCATTCATGGGTTCAACCTGCATCTTGAAACCTTTCCGTACTCCTCCCACAAACCACTTGTAAAGACTTTCAAGTCACACAGTCAGTCACCACAACAACCCTACTTGTCTGACACCAAAATCTGTGTTAATCACTTTCCCCATCATTGAGGTGCAATACTGAACATCCACAGTTTAAAGAAGGAAGAATTTATTTTGGTAGAGATTTCAGTCCATACAAGGAAGAATGGTATAGTGGAAAGGCCTGAGCTGAGGAATGCTGCTGACCTCAGAGCATAAAGCAAGGAAAGTAAACTCTTCCAGTCCATGCCCACAGTGAGCCGCCTTTTCCAGCCAGACCCATCTCCTAAACAAATTCAGCTATCAACTCCTATAATCCAGTCACCTTCCATAGACTCTGCCTATGAGTGCATGAGGCTCTTGGAAGGATCTGTATATAAACCATAGCAGTTGTTATGTATAACAGAACAAAACATTAGGGAAAAGTCTGTCTTCTGCTGGGCCATTCAACAGTAGCTTTTACATTTTCTTAACCAGGACCATCAGTAAGAAATGCATTTTATATTGTGACACACTGTACACACAGACATAAGTACAAGTAGCTGAAGCTAGTGTTTCATAAAACAGTAAACTTACTTTGTCACCTATATTACATTTTGTATTTATTCTTTTCTAATTTACTCACTTTTTAAGTGGTCTTCATTGACCCACCAGATGATCTCATCACACATTCGGAAGCACTGTACTGGATCAGTTCACTCTTAAGAACACTAAATAGGGCTATCTGCTTAATAACAACATGGATTTGCCTGCTTTTTCTTACAGTGCTATGTAAGGGTATAAAAATGAAGTAACTTCCTAATATTCATTAGTAAATGCTACCTCAATTACAGAGAAAGATAGCATTTATTCACTGAAGAAAAATTATGGAAAGTATAACTTTTGAGAAAGCATTTAGTACTATTTGCTATGTATATTAGACTGTGAGGTGGTATTTCTTCTGTAGTCTTGTTCATTTTAGTAAAGTAGAATAGCCCTTGTCTTCTGGAAACCTAGAATAGATCAAGAGATGTATTACAGATTGAACATCCCTAATCCAAAAATTTGAAATTCAAAATGCTCCCAAATCCAAAACTTTTAACACACCAACACACTGCTACAACCGGGAAATTCCACCTGACAGCCAAAACATAGGCTCACTGAAAGTACTGTATAAAATTACTTTCAGGCTGTATATAAGGTGTACATGAAAGAAAAATAAGTGAAAGTCATAAACTCAGATTCCATTCCCAATATACCTTATTATGTATATTGAAATATTCCAGAAACTGAAATATTCTAGTGCCAAGCATTTCAGAGAGGGAAATCTCAATCTATAGTAATACTCAGACTTAAACACATGATTGCTGGGTCATCCATCACTACAACTAGTTGTTGAGGTTTGGGAAGGTTCACTGCATTGGCCCGGGATGGTATTGATTCAATAAAATAGATGACAATAAAATAAATGAAGAGTACCATAATTATAGTATCTTCAAACCACTTGATAAAGTTACCCAGGAGAATCATTGTGAATCTTTACTTAAAACATTTAGGAGTGTTACTTCTCATGCTTTCCATCCCTTTAAAATTAATAATTCAAATGTGGAAATCCTACATTATATTAATAATTCAATACATATTTGTACTTTTTCTTTAGTGAATTCCTCTACAGAGAGCTGTAAATGAAATCTTAGTGTTTTTCTCTACAAATTGGTTAGAGAATTTTATCCTAAATTCTAAATACATCTGTCTTTTGGTTTCCAATGGACTTAACAAATATTTTACATATATATGTACACTAATTCTCTAACACAGAGTTGTGATGTACATGCTAATAATCTGGGAAGACAGCTAAGTGTTAATGTGGTTGAAGGTGAGCTCCAGCACTTGCTAGTTATGTAATTAAGAGCAAGTTAATATTCTCAGCATTTTAATTTCTTCTGTAATATAGATACAGTAACTGATGAGGTAATGAATATAGTGCTTCTTTATATAGTAATCCTAAAACATCAATAATAAAGTTTCAACAGAAACAGGAACAAAATCCAAGCATTTATCTATCTTTGTAAGATAGTACACTGCCGTGTAATTTCTTAGAAATTAGATCAGTTGCCTTTTTGTATCTTGACAAATTCCATACCTAATGTGATACCACATTTCCATTTTGTCCCTTGTTTTCTACCATTTTAAACCCTTATGGAATGTGCTATAGATCTTATAAATACATTGAGAGCTTTGAGCTTTGTGCTTTTGCCTGTCCTTAGACACCTAAACATGTTGGCTGTAAGTGGTGGCAATACATTTTTGTGGCTCACAAGGAATTGCAGTAATTTTTAGTACATGTACTTCAAATGTAAAAATGGTATCTAGAAAGTAATGAGCATATAATTTTAGTATTTGCCAAACAATACTTATTTTTTAAATATTGGTAGTGATAGTAAACCTTTTTATTAATATCAAAAATAATGCATGAGATGGCAGTTTTAACAATTTTCATGGTTAGTTACATATTGTAAAGTATTAATAGAGCTTTTTAATAAATCAGTTCCAGAAAAAGTTTGTATCCTTATCAACTTCAGATAATATGGTTTAAGCCATCTCATTTGCATAGCATTGGCCATGGGCATTATGAGAAATAAGTATTAGATGCTATCTTTATCTTTCTGATATGCGAGAATGTGCTATCACTGAATATATGTTTGACAGTGTTGACTTAGACAGAAATGAGTTTTTAAAATAATTTGATTACTAAGTTTCTAAATACTTGGCCACACAAAACATTGCTTGTACGAGGCCACTTTAAGGAGTCTTTCATTTCTTTTAACTCATTATAGAAGGTCAGGAGTTAGACTACAGGACTAATGATGACAATTATGTATTTACTTTGGTATGTTTTAACCCGTATAGGCTGCTACACCAAAATATCCTACAGTGAGTAATTTATAAATAATAGAAGTTTATTGTTCACAGTTTTGGAAGCTAGCAGTTACATAATCAAAGTGCCACCAGATTCAGTGTCCAGTGAGAGTCCGTTCTACATAGATGGTGCCTCTTGCTGCATCCTCTTACTGTGGAATGGGCAAAATGAAGGTTCGTATGAAGGCCCTAATCACCTCCTGAAGTCCCCACTCCATTCTGTCACACTGGGGATTAAGTTTTATCGTGTGGCTTGGGGAGATAAACGTGAAGACCACAGGAGTACATTTAGTACTCTTATCTTCACTATCCAAAAGTAACGCCTTCCTCTCCCAGGGGGCACATATGTACTGTTTTCTTTTTCCACTTTGGGAACCGCAGCCGGAACTTTGGCCATCAGTAGTATTGGCTGATACAGTGAAAGACCGGATGCCCTTGCTTAGGACAAATAGTTAAATATATACATGTGTGAAGACCGACTGGCAAGTCTACGTTACACATGCATGCGTTGGCTCAATTGATGTAAAATTTTTAGTTTTATTTCTTAAGAGCAGAGGATGAGCAAAGAATTTTTCAGTGGGCAGTTCAGTTTTTACGTAATAATACACAAAAATCTTTTTAGTTGATCTGGCCTTATGGAGCCATATTATTTACATAAATTCTATGTCTGCTCTTGCTCCCAATGGCCAACAGCTAATCTGGAAGTGGTGTGGCCAGCGTTGAGGAAGCTGCGATCAGGACAGCGTGTGTGAGCTCCACAAGGAGCGTGCTGTGACCACAGAGAGAGAGGCAGCCAAGAGGTGAAGGTTTACCATCCCTGCCTAGCAAATGAGTACCTCAGTTGTGGCAGCGTACCTCCGGTGCTATTTTAAAAGGCCATCCTTGATGACAGAAAATGTTTGTTCCTAAAGCCACCCAAACATGCTGTCCGATTTTATACAAAGAAGTCCCACACATTTGTGGAGGCAGGGAAGGCAGTATCATCCACTGCTGCCATCCGCACAGCCTAACCTTGAAGCTTATCTTCAGGGTCCATCCTGAATGGCTTCTGACAGACTCGTGTGTCTTTTCCCTTGAGTAAGTACACTGCTTCGATCCATTCCCTTTCCTCCAGAGGTGAGCACGTACCTCTGGAGCTCAGGTTTAGGCCTGCTGTCCTGCACATTCACTACAGTAACCCTTTCCATCTTGAAAGTGTCCCAGTAAATTATATGGTCACTCAAAACTCTTTATCTCAAACCATTTTTTTATAATCTTGACAATTTAAACCTCATTTTCCCACATAATTTAGTGTTGTTCAGTCTAAATAGTATCTTCTTTGACCTGGCCAGCATCTTGACTGCTTTGGTTAATTTTGCAAATCCTCACGTATTGGAAATTTTGTTCAGTTTTAAAAGAGGACATCTTTTTGACTGAGTGTGCTGGATTAAAGATAGCCGCAGTTTCTTTGACACAACTCACACTGAGAAGTAGAATCTGTGTCCTTTGGGTCTGGGCTGGTGTGTGACTACTCTAAATTCAGTTTTGCTGAAGTGATGTTAGCCCATGCCGGGCCTAGTTTCTAAAAGGATTAGCAGCTTGATCTCTTGGAGCCCTGAGCTGACATGGAAGAAGTCCAGCTCCCTTGCACAAGCACTTGTGGAGAGGCCCTGAGGCTGCATGAATGGGAGAGGGAGATTCCTCCCAGCTGTCCCTACCAATGTGCCAGACCTGAGGTGAAAGCATCTTTGACCTCCAGCCCAGTCCCACTCTACCTAGCTGGACACCCGAGTGGCCCAGTTAATATAATGGAACAAAAAAGTCACGCAACTAAGTTCTCAAATTCTTGACCCAAACATCATGATGTGTACAACAGTAAGATGTTTAGAGCCATTAGGTTTCAGGGTAGTTTTGTATGCAGTGATAGTTATTAGAGCAATAAAACACCGTTGTTTTTTAAGGTAAACATGTTGACAGTTTTAGAAGTTGTTTTGGTAAAAAAAAAAATACTGTTGACGCTCTGAATTTTTTTTATGAAGATCTTTAAAAAATATTTATTAAAAATGATTAAGTGATATATGAGTGAACGTATGTATCTTCACTCTTACAAGGTAGTAAATTGATGCAGCCTTTTTCATCTGACCTTAAAGTTTGACTTTCTGCTGCTGCTCCCATCCACACATAATTACCCTTGATGCACACATTAATTTTATTAAGAGCATGTTAAGGTTCACTTTTACCTTTATAACTTTATAAGTTTGTGTTGGCTCATCCCCCTTTCTCCATTGATTATATTGTTTTTAAAAAGTATTTGGCATATACCATCTAATTTATATTTACAAAGAAGCCTTCTTCCTTGTATTCGATCATGTTCTGCTTCAGTTTTGACGAGGAACATAGAAAACACCATAAATATTTGTTAAACATGCCTTCAGATCATTACATTCTGTATTTTGACCCCCACCTCCCAAAATCTCAAGATTTTATATCTGAAATCAATTTAAGCATTTCAGCATCTAATGCAAGACACACTAAACACAGAAAGTGTTCTAGACAGTGTATATCCCCAAATGCTTGTTCACTCTGGTGGCCATGCATGGGTTTGAAACCCTATGGACTGTAAAAAAACAGTCAAATTTGAACTCTCTAACTCATTTTACCTCGTATGACACTAGGAATACAGAGCAGATTCCAGCACTGCGAAATATTCATAGTCCTTGTCTCACTCAGATCCCAGACGAAGCTTGAAAGGTAGCACAGTTGATGGCAGAAACAAGACTAACTCAACTCCTAATACTATGCAGAGTTGTAAGAGTTTTGCAGGGTTTTCTTCCTCTTTTGCTACCTTACCTGGTTTTAGTAGAACCTCAGAGACACATTCCCTATCTAGTGACTTTGCAATATTTGTAGCAGGAAAATGAATAGAATAAAGAAAGATACTTCTGTGTGGAGAGCAGGGTAAGTTGTAGCCTGTGATATTACAGGAAACAGTACCTACCTTATTTTTCTCAACCCTTTTCCACAAGGATGAATTGTTTTTAGACTAAATGGTTAGATTTGGCCGCACTTGGCCAGGGACCTGAAAGCCAGAGACAGGAGATAAAATACTAACAGTTGTGGTACATTTTTACAGCCATGTCGCTACAATTAAGATTCTAGAATTGACTTGCTGACAGATGGTTTGAGAAAACTTAGAAAAGAATAATTAGCCTTGCTATAGTATTTTACAGTATCCATAATACTTTAATGGATACTTCATGTAAGCTGTTTAGCACAGAGTCTGACGCGTACCAAGCTCCCTAACGATGCTAGCTATTATTACCGTCACCTTCCTCAACAGTACGCCTTACTGTTTCTCTTCCTTATAGAAGGAACCGAAGCTCAGAAAGGCCAGATGACGTGTCCAGAACAGAGGTGGGGCTTATTTTTGGATCCCCTAAGTCCAGATCCAGTTCTCTCCAGCTTGCACTACACTCCGTCTTTATTTCAGACAGTGGCCAAGTTGTGGTTGACCTTGATTGTTAACCTTGGAGGAGGCCTTATAGGCACTGTAGAACTGCTACATGTTTTTTTGGAGAGTTACAGGGGGAGGAGGAGGTCATAACTACAATGTTGTGAAATGATTATTGTAGAAATGGAGTAGTGGTAAAGGGCTGAGAAATTGGAAATGAGACCAGTCAGGAGACTGCTGGAATATCTCGGCTGTGAGTTATTTTGGAAATGAAAGGAGATTTGTAGTGGATATGATAGGAAAGGGACCGATTTTCTCATGTCCAATAATTGCTACCTCTCCTGTCTCCTGTAATCACTCTTCCACTGTGCCAGTGGTTACAGCCCCTCAGACCCCTTGCCCAGTAACAATGGAAGAACACTGGAGACTTTCACCGCCTTATGTCCCTTGCCCTGCAGTGATTTCTTAGAACTTCCTATTTCATTTATGTTTCTTTTTGCTGTTGTTTTTTGTTTGTTTGTTTTGGTTTTTAACTGGGGCCCTGAGATACATCCCCACTTTTTATTTTTGATTTTGAGACAATCTCCTTCTGTCCCTTAGTTCTAAATTGCCCAGGCTGGGCTTGGACTTGTGGTTCACAAGAGCGCTGGGATTACAGGCATGTACCGCCATCCCTGGCTTCTAACTTCTTTTACTTCATTTAGTGTTGATCTGAACCATGTCAAAACACCTGTAATTTGTCATTCTCTTATTGGCTCCTGTTGGAGGCCGTACACTCTGCCAAAAATAATGAGCTCTAGCTCCTTTCTGCAGTGTACGTTTGCTTTCTTCGGCTTTTTCGTGGCTCCTGTTGATCTTTCTAATACATACCACCCATCAGTCCCGCGCCAGTTGACCCAGTTGGTTATAACACATCCTGTCTCATTGATAAGCTCCTTTTCCTCTCCTGAGTTATATATGCTGGGGAAAAGAAATGCTAATTCTGTTGGTGTCATAACCTTAGTTTTGTAGAAAACTGGATTGTAGGAATACAGTGCTTTGGCTTTGTGTAAAAAAAAAGCTTTATTTGGTGTTATTGGTACCTAATAATTTAGAAATCAGGCGTATTTTAATATCTTCTCATAACTGTAAAAATTCTCTCAGGTAAATGCTTTTCTATTCATAGTTTAAAAGTTCCTATAAGCTTTAGCTATTCATAGTTTTGAAGGGTCTTTTAATCTTCTGTATTCACAGGTAACTTTAAAAAGTAGTTGTAATTGAATTGCAGTTGTATAGAAGATACATGTGATTTTCATTCATGAATATTTTTGCCAAAGATTCTGAAATGAACAGTGAGTGCTGAGGAGAAAAGTACTATAATTTAATTCAAATATAAATTTAAGTAACAGTTCAAGAGGTTTGCATATTTCTGAGCAATGGACTCAATTTAATCTTTTCAAGTATAATAGTTAGGCCTATTTTTTAAGGCACAGGTTTTGGCTTGCAGCTCTCACTAGAGATAAAACGCGTGTTTTCTGTCTGAACACCTTTGTCCATTTGCTAGATGAAAGCTGTATTTTCTTCCCATATGGGCCCAAGCTTGCATTTTCCCTGAGGTTTAAATTCTGTAAAAAGAAACATGCTTTGTTGACAGATTTTTAAATGAAACAGTTTTGATTCAGTTACTAAAACTACATGAAAATTTAGCTGTGCATGTAAGTGTCAAACAGAGGTCAGTAACTGCTGTCCTCTACCTTATTTAGGGTATTTTGGACATTGTGCTTTTTAAAAAGAGAATGAACTGGCTTATTTAGACACCTTTTGCCTTCGGTTTCTAAATGACAAGGTTTTAGGCTTTGGGGACATTTCCTTGTAAGTAACCTATCTGGCATGGATAATCTCCATTTCTAATCATAAAAGACCGTACATATTAAATGTAGTCACCGTTATATTTTCTCCTTTTAACGTGGACTTTTTAAGTAGTATGGCATCTTTATACCCCTGAAAAGAATTGTGGGTGCAGTTTATAGATCTAATCCTGAAGAAAATGTTCAGAATGATTATCATTGTTATCTCCAGTAGTATGCTGTACTTCACTGTCAGTATTTCATATACTTTTGATCTTAGCCAATTTTGGATATAAATTAGCAGCATAGGACTTGGGCAGAAATTTAAAATTGATTGACAGGATTCATCTGATTAATAAATTGATCAACCTAATCATGCATCTTACACAACTTAAGCACCATGAAACACATGTATATACCCTCAGTGTATCTTGAAAGTTATTCTAGTATTCTTATTTTAATAAAGAAATTACTTCTTTCATTTACTGATTTTCAGTTCCATTTTATGTTTTGCGGAGGTATGATTTCTATGTGGTAGAGTGCACAAATCCTAGATACACAGCTAGATTCATACACTGACAGCAAATCTCAGGTGCAGCGGTAGGACAGACAAGCAGCAGAACGGGCTCTTTCATGTTCTGCTCTAGTGCCTTTTGTACACCACGCCCCGTATCGAACTTGCAGCTTCTGTCATTCAGCCTCTGTGAGATTTCATCTATGTTGCGATGTGTAGTAGTAGTTAACTCTCTTTAAATGAGGTGCAGTATGCCTCTTGGGGAACATACTGTGATCTCATTATATATTCTGTTGGCGGCACGTGGGCAGTTTCTAGATGGGGGCTACTGTGAAGGAGGTTCCTGTGAGCAAGTGCATCTCTTTGGGTGGATGTGTGTATACTTTCCCTTGCTATGTACCTAGGAGTAGAAGCATTACTGGCAGTTCATAAACGTGTAAGTCCAGCATTGGTAAACAACGGCCAAATGATTTTCCAAAGTAATTTTAACTTTTCCTCCATTAAGAATTCCAGTTGCACCAGGGGTGGTGGCACACACCTGTAATCTCAGCGCTCAGGAGGCTGAGGCAGGATGATCATTGCAAGTTCAGGAACAGCCTGGACTACAAAGTGAGCTCAAGGCCAGCCTGAACTGCATAGTGAGACGCTATCTCAAAAAAAAAAAAAAAAAAAAAAAAGAATTCCAGTCACTCCACATCCTGAATTTGATATTGTAAACTTTTAATTTTAGCTAATCTAATAACTTTTAATTTTAGCTAATCTAAACTTTTAATTTTAGCTGATCCCCTCGTTGTCATTGTAGATTCTGTTTCCCTGATTGTAATCCCATTGAGCAACTTTTCATGTGCTTAATGGCCATTTTGTGTGTTTTTTGAGAAAGATCCACTGTGAAACTATTTGCTTTAAAAATTGTATTGCATGTTACTTTTATGATTTGGATAGCAGGTTATTTTTATGATTTGTAGAAATTCCTTCTACATTCTGGATCCAATCTTTTATCACATAACTGTATTGCAAATACTTTTCCATAGTCAGTGGCTTACCTTTTCATTTAACAAGCATAGTTTCTTTTAACAAGCATAAATTTGTAACTTTTTCCAAGAATCAGTTTGTCAATTTGCTTGAAAATAAACAAAAACCTCTTGGCATTTTAATTGGAGTTGGCTAAAATCAGTAATTCAATTTGTGGAGAATTGATGCAGATATTAATATTAGGTCTTGTAAGCAGTAAATACATTCTTTTTTTATGTCTTTTTAAGTTTATCTAATTCTCTTTGGTTATTTTCATTGTATATGTTGTTTACATCTTTATATTTTTTCTGCTGTTTTATGTTACTTGGTGATACTATATGTGGTTTGTTTTAATTGGTTTTCTAATTTTAATGCATTTGAGTTCTGCATATAAATTGAACTATATCTACAGCTTTGCTTTTTAAAGATTTATAAGCTGGGAATATAGCAGTAGAGTACTTGCTTAGCATGCGTGAGGGCCTGAGTCAGTCCCCAGTACCACACACACACATACACATACACATACAGGCAGAAATAAAAGTTTATAGATATGTTTATAATTTTATGTTGATTTCCTTTTGTTTCTTTTTTTATTTTTGTGCCTTGGTTCACAAATAAATTTGCCTTAAAATTTCACCCCTTTTGAACTTGATCTTTTTATTACCTCCATTATAAAGCATAAATTATATGAATAATGACATTACCTTACCTTTTTAATAAGGTTTTGTAATTGTAGATTCATGTGTCATTGTAAGAATTAATGAATTCCATTACCATTGAGCTCACTTTCTCCAGGGATAACGTCTTGCTCAGCTACAGTACAGCATCACAGAACACTGACAGTGATACAGCACAATCATCCAGCCTCTCTGCCTTTCCCTTTTATAGCCTTTCCGAATCCCATCCCCAGCTTTTCTCTCTCCATCCGTGGACCCTGTCACAGTCTGTGTAATTTTGCAGAAATTGCAGAAACTGTTACATGTTTGAAAGGGTGTAATGTTTTGAGACGGGCTCCTCTCACTCCTCTGAATTCCCTGCAGATTCACCCATGGTGTTATGTATAGCCATAGGTTATTCCTTTTTATCGCTGCGTAGTGTTCCATTTACCACCATCTGTTTACTTGCTTATTGAAGGATATCTTTGCTGTTTTTGACTTGTGGCTATTGTGCAATTTCTTATTTGTAGGATAGTTACAGGTTGCATTTTAAAGCTGCCAGACTGTTTTCTAAAGTGGCTGTTCTGTTTTACATTCCATCAACAGTGTATGAGTAGTGATCCAGATTATTGGCATCCTCACCATTTTTTTCAGCTGTCACTATTTTATTGTAGACATTCTGATGATGAGTAGTAACATCTCATCATAGTTTTACTTTATAATTCCATAATAGCTAAGCATGTGGAACATTCTTTCATGTACGTGTTTGCCATCTACTTCTCTTGAGTGGAGTATCTGTTCCTGGCTTTTACCCACTTTCTAATTGCACTGTTTTCTTTCACTATTGAATTTTGGGAGTTCTTTATATATTCTAGAGATGAAGTTTAAAAATAGTTTCTTGCAGTCTGTAGCTTACCTTTTCATCTGCTTTACAGTCTTTCACAGAGCCAAAGGTTTAACTTTGATTAACAGTGAACTTTTCTTTAATTTTAAAAATATGAGGGATCATGTTTTTATTGTCAAGTGTGAGAATTCTGCCTTGCCCTAGATCATGAAGATTTTCTCCTGTATAATTTTACGTTTTCATTTAAGTCATGAACTATGTTTTTTATTTTTATACATGTGAGGTTTAGTTTAAACATGGATAAAATGGATAGCAGTGTAAAGTTGTGTAGATCCAGCCTCTTGTTGAAAAGGC
The DNA here is from genome assembly GCA_004027595.1 of Dinomys branickii. Lineage (NCBI taxonomy): Eukaryota > Metazoa > Chordata > Mammalia > Rodentia > Dinomyidae > Dinomys > Dinomys branickii. The sequence continues at coordinate 27,172 of PVLD010012260.1, read as the reverse complement.
TGTTCTTCCTCTAGTGAATTATTTTTGCAACGTGGTCAAGTATCAGTTGGGCCTATTTGCGTGGATCTGTGTCTGGATTCCTCTTTTCTATTTCATTGATCTACATTGTCTTTCAGCCAATCCACATGTTCTTGATTATTGAGTTACATAATCAGTGAAGTTCTATGTACTGATTTCCTCCACTTTATTCATCATTTTCAAAATTTATTTTCATATAAATGTAAGCAAAATCTTGCCTGTATCTGAAAGAATTGTTTTTTGTTGGAATTGTGTTAATCTGTGTATTGGTTTAAGGGAGAATTGACTTTTTTTTTTGGTAGAACTGGGGATTGAACTCAGGACCCTGCACTTGGCAGGCAGGCGCTTATTCCACTAAGCTATATCCCTGGCCCTGAGAATTGACTTCTTTACTGTACTGAGTCACCCAACCCAAGAACATAGTATATTTCATGTATTTAGAACTTTGATTTTTTTTAAATCAGTATTTATACTTTTTGATAGACAAAATCTATACATGACTTGTTTTATATCTATATAATTGTGGATCAGTTGTTAATGGTATGGTGTTTTTAATTTCACAGTGCATGTTTATATTACTGGCATGCCAAAAACATGGCTGATTTTTATATATGTACAAATCTGAACTAACTTAGTAGGTCTAGGAAAATTCTTGTTTTGTTCTTTTGCAGATTCTTTGGGATTTGCTGAGGTAATTATGCCACTTGAAATTGCAGAGTTTTATGTCTTCCTTTCTGACCCATATGTCTTTTATTTCCTTTTCTTAAATTTTTGCTTATCACATTGGCTAACGGGTCCTGTACCATGGAGAATTAAGAGGGATGACTGTGGATATCTTTGCCTTGTTCTTGGCAGTGAAAATATAGTCAATCTTTCAACACTAAATGGATAGCAGTGTAAAGTTGTGTAGATGTTTTTATCAAGCTGAAGAAGTTCCCCAGTGGTTTCTATTTTTCTGAGCATTTTTATTTTAAACAGGTATTGAAATTTTAACGCCTTTCCTGTGTCACTTGATAAGATCATGTGAGTTTTCCTCGCTAGTCTGTTAGGTATGGTAGATTACATTTTGTAAACTTTAAGTTGGAATGCATGGCCTGAGGAGACTATAATATTAGAAAAACTTATAGAAAAATATAACAATACTTTTTTGTTTCTTAGGAGGGCCTTAGAAGGTGGGGACAGTGTTGAAGTTTTTATTTATACTATTCTATTAAAAGAGATATGAGGCTCTTTGTTGATTAATATAATATTTTTAAGATTTTAAGGATATGATTAAAATAATTCTGAAAAAACTTTCAAAAGGTAAATTTGTTATGTTGAGTAATTAACACTTAGTCACTTTTAGAAATAAATGCCCAGATGTTTGCTAAAGTTGAAGAATAAAATCCTATTCTCTTTCTAATGTTAGTAGAAATTTAAGAATATATGGAAAGATCTTCAACAAGACAACACTTGAGTAGCAAATGAGTTTTATCTTGCACAGGAAAATGTTCTAATCTGGAAACAACATCTTTAAAGACATCCAGATAATCAGTAAAATGTAGGTGGAAATTCAGAAATAATATTAAGGTAAACATGAAATGAATTAACCTGACTTATAGATTATAAGAAAGAAAATAGTCACTTTGATAAGAAAATAATTATTTTATACATTTTAAACTAGGATTATTTTTAGTGTGTATTAAGAACACCATGATATACCAAAACTTTTATAAGAAATAGTATTGGATAGCAAATATTTTTATGATCACAGTACAAGTGCATTAGAAAGAACAAGTATAATAGGAGGCCTGTGGTATAGTTTCCCTTGGGGGTCTAACATGTTGAGTCATAAGACAAAGCTATATTTAGAAAATTGGAAATTGCTAGAAACTGTTTTTGATTCTTCTTGCTCTTTTTCTTTTTTGGTCAAAAGCACTATCTACTGTCTCCTTCCCATTCTCACATTTTCTGTGCTGCCTTCAGAATTTATAGTCATATACCTCAAAGCAGTGTTTTGGTCAAGCATGGGCCATATAATTGAAGGTATATACTGCATGCATAGTTGTATAGTAGGCTGTACTAACGCTTTAGGTTTGTTAAAGTACACACTATGATGTTTACAAAATCATGAAATCACCGAACTACATTTCAGTGAACATGTCCCCATCATTAAGGGACATGTGAGTGTATTAGCTCTTTTTTTCAATTAATTATATGGGCACATTTTAGATATACATAGTGATCACACTTACATGGAATTTGTACCTAAAATAATATATCTTGATTTTTTTTCCCCAATCCCCTCCCCTTCCTTCAACCCCTCCTTCCCCTCCTCGTTTATAAAAGCTTGTTTCCATGTGGTTCTTCTTGCTCTTCGAGCTCTAACCGTGCTGGTTTCCCTTCTGTTCCTTGACTGTGGCTACCACTTTCTTACTGACTCTGTAATTGGGTTTTCTTCTGTGTAAAACGTTCTGTCCCTACTTTCTTCTCCACGGCTGACTTGCTGTCAAACTTCAAACCTCTGCTTAGATTTTATCACTTTTGAAAGCCTGTTTTGCTCACCTCATGTAACATTGGCCTACCCACACTGCTATATGTTTATCGTGGTGAATACTATTTTCTTGAAAATGACTACTGCAATGTTTTATTACTTTGTGTGTTTACTATGTTTCCTCTAACTTGAATGCAAACTCTGAGGACCCCGTTTGTGTTGTAGCCCCAGTCCCTCATTACCTTGTTAGGTACTCAAGAAGTTAGTTAATGAAAACCTCTGCCCACCAAATTCGTAGTAATATAAAATATCAATAAGAGTTCAGAAGAATGAAAGAATTATATAAGACTAAAGAAAGATTTTAAAGAGATAAAAGGTAACCTATGCCCTAACTGGTAGTTAGAATTTGGTGGGGGGACTACAGTGGCTAGAAAATTACTATGAGTAAGGCAACAGAAGTTCACAAGGAGAATCCTTTAGGGAAAGCTGTGGGAGGTGAAGTTGGATTAGCCATGAGGAGCAAGAGCTTGGCTGGAGAAACTGAGCAGAGGAGTTTAGACACAGTGTGGTCAACAGTGGATGGCTGTTGTCAGCCCCAGAGGAGGGAAGTATGAACGGTATAAACAGTTGTCGAAGGGGGTGGTGCACTTCATCTAAGTTTTTATATCAGGTACACATTCATTTTAATGTCTGTACAGTCTTTAGTGATTTCACTCTTTCATTTTAATATTGTTAATTTGCGTAATTTTTTTCTTGGTGAGTTTGACAAGTTTATTTTATTGGACTACTCAGAACTAGTATTTTAATTTCATTGATTTTTATATTGTTTTCTGTTTTGGATTTCTTTGATTGCTTTGCTCTTTATGATATTGTCCTGCTTAGTTTGGATTTCTCCCATTCTTTGTCTAGTTTCTTAAGGTGGAAGCATAGAACGTTAATTGAGATATTTTCAAATATAAGTGTTTAATGCTATAAATTTCCCTCCATGCACTGCATGCTACACATTTGTTGTATGTTGTATTTTCATTTGCATTTTGACTGAATTACATGTTTTATAATTTTCCTTGCAATGTCTTCTTTGACCTGTAGATTATTTAGAACTCTAGGTATATGGTTCAGTTTCCATATATTTGAAGATTTTTCAGGTCTGTTTCTATTACTGGTTTCTAGTTCAATTCTGTTACGGCCTAAGAACATTTTTATATCATTTTAAGTTATTTTATATTTGTTACAGTTTTTTATTATAGCCAAAAACATGCTGCTTCTTCATGAGTGTTCCACATGTACTTGAAAAGAGTTTGTTGTGGGTGAAGTGTTCTACTAATGTTAACTAGGGAATGTTGGCTGGTAGTGTTGTTTAAGTGTCTTATAACCTCCTGATTTTTGGGTTTACCTGTTCTATGGTTTACTGAGAAATATTTTTGACATCTTCAAATATTATTGGAGATTTGGATTTATGTAGTTATTTTTTTTATTGCTGTATTATTTGTGTAGTGTGTTTAGTATATTCATTGTTAAGTACATGTATGTTTGGAATTGTTGTGTCTTCTTGTTGAATTGGCCCTATGTTGTCATATAATGCTTTTATCCTGTGCTAATATCCCTTGTAAGAAATCTTACCTTGGCAGAGTGTACTGTGGGTAGGCCACTCTCGCTTTCTTTTGATTAGTGTTTACATTCTCATAAGCTATCTAATATCTTGATTTATATATTTAAAATGGATTTCTTGTAGACACTTACATATTTGGGTTTTCTTTTTAACCTGATTTGAAAATCTCTTTTTAACTTGCACATTTAATTTACCTACTTAATGTAATGTTACTAGGCTTCAGGGTGGTCTGCCTGTCATTGTTTTCTGTCTTAGCCTGTTTACTTTTATTTCTACTCTTTTGGCTGGCCTCCCCTTTTTGATTGTTTCAATGTATTAGTATTTCATTTTAATTTGTTTTCTTTGTGATTGTTTTAGGTGTTAATAGCCTTATCTTTTACAATCTCCCTAGAATTTATATTTTAGCATCTGAGGTGTGAAGAGTATACAAACATGTGGGTCTCTTTGCCAGAGTTTTCATGTTATATCTGTGTGCATCTAAACTCCCAAAATGGACTGTTATAGTTTTTGCTTTGAACGTTTATAAATATTTTAAAGAACTGAAGAGATAAAAAATAATATTATATTTGCCCAGATACCATTTCTGTTGTTCTTTCCTTATTCCTGAAATTATAGTTTCCCTCTGATACCACTTCAGCCTAAAGAACTTTCCTGAATGTTTCTCTTGTAACAAGTTTGCTAGTGATAAATTCTCCTAGCTTTTTTTTAATCTGAGAAAGTTCTTAATTTACCTTTAGTTCTGAAGGATAATTCTATGTTGACATGGTTTTTAATTTATTCTTTTAGTGTTTTAAAGCTGTTGTTCTACTCCTGACATCTGTGGCTTCTGATGAGAAATCTTTAGTCATTTTGCTTTCCTGTATGCAGTGCATTCATTGTCTCTGCCTGCTTGGAAGCTTTTACCTTTATCTTTGATTTTAAGTGACGTGAGGATGCTATGCCTTGACACGGTTCGCGTTTGCTGAACTTCTGTAATTTGTAAAGTTACCGTTTTCACCATGTTTGAGAGGTCAGCTTTCCTCCTGTCTGAGCCAGTGCGTTTCTCAACTGCAGGGGCGTGCGTACCGAGTGTTCTTGTGTTGTTGTTGTGCCTGAAGCCCCACTCAGCCGTGCATTTTGGGTTTGCAGGTTGCATCGCTGGTGCTGCTCTGTCTCCATCTCCGCTGGCTCTTCAGTCATCACTGTTCTTCCCATCTAATGAATGTTTCATTTCAAATATTACAACTTTTAAAACATTTCTATTTCCGCCTTTTTCCTGAGGACATCTTACTTTGCTGTTTATTTCAAGAGTAGTTACCTTTACGTTATGAAATACAAGTATGCCAGTTGAGCCTCCCTAATCCAAAATGCTGGGAGCCAGAAGTACTTGGGACCTCAGAGTTCTTTGGATTTGGGGACATTTGCATACACTTTACCGGTGAGGCATTCCTAACCTGAAAAGCTGAAATCCAGAATACTCCAGTGTTGTTCAAAAGCTTCAGACTAGAGAGGCGTACACTACGATGGCTTCTTTAAGACCTGATCACTTCAGCATCTGTGTCATATCACATCCATTGATTGCCTTTACCCTTGAGAATTAGTCGTGTTTTCTTGGTTCTTTATATGCAATTTTAAGTTGTATTGGACCTTTATTGCTTAGACTCAGACCTTTTACAGTTTTCTAGAGAATTTCGCTTTTTCTTTTTTTCAGTAGATAACCAGCCCACTTAAGTTTCAAGTGCAAACTCTAGCTCTCCTTCAGGAGGTAGTTCCCTTTTCGGTTCAGTTTTTAAAACCTTCACTATGTTGTCTTGTACCCACACTTCTCAGGGCTAGTCTGAAACTGGAGCAGCGGTTTAACTTGTGGTTCAGATCTCAAAACCTTTATTATACTCCTTTGGGTCTTTCCCACTCATGTGAAGATCATATGAGATTATTTTGATTCATGCATAGAATTAAGAAATCCGTTTCTCTAGTTGTCCTCTCTTAGAATCTGCCCATATTCCTCAGACCACAGGTGTCCACTTCCTGGTCCTGTGGCCAGAAACTTAGCTAGGGCAAAATGAGTAGGAAAAAAAGGAAAAACTGGGGAGTTCTCCAATTCACTTTGTATCTTAGGGAGTGCTTTTCCCAGTTCCTTTAGTCAAAGGAACATATTTCTTTGATACTGGCTTTCTGTATTTTGTCCTGACTTATTATTCTGTAACCAATAGGGAATAAAATACTTCATTTGGTGCCTGCCATCTTGGTCATGCTGGCAAGTCCTCAAGAGGCTTTTTACACTGCTTGTAAAATGCCCACAAGTTGCATTTCCGTCATCAGTCAATTAGACTCAAACTATTAGTAATCTATAGTTAGCAGATTATTTTTATTTACGCTGGCATAGTATACCTGATAACTTTGATTGTCTTTGTATCACCTCTCTCTTTACACAATTTTTACATTACCTTTATAAATTTCCTCTGTTCATCTTGAGGATACGTTCTGAAACCAAGAGAAAGTCAAAGCAAAGGCCTGTGATTTCTATATTCCAGCTAAATTACTAAAATGTCCCTATTAAAATGAAGTATTTAGGGCTGGGGATATAGCTCAGTGGAATAAGCGCTTGCCTAGCAAGCGCAGGGTCCTGAGTTCGATCCCCAGTACCGAAAAAAAAAAAAAAAGAAGTATTTAGTCACTTCAGAACTTGTAAGTTTAAAAGAAGCTGATGTTGTTTTTCCATCCCTATCAGAAGTTTGATGTTTCTGCTACAAGTGTGGAGGGAACCTTCAAGTTTAGGCAAAACAGTCCTCTTCGTCCCATGACACTTTATTGGAGGTGTTGTTGTTGTGTTGCTGTTGTTGTTTTATGGTTCTAGGGATTGAACCTAGGGCCTCATGCATGCAAGGGAAGGAGTTTACCATTGAGCTATATCACCTAGACATTTTCTGGAAAATTAAAAATACTGATTTGAAGATGGACAACAAGCATTCTTAAAACTTAAATACTAGTTGTAGAGTAATGTTTATTGACACTGATTGTCCCCTGAAACTGTATGTGCATATACACACATACACACACACACACAGACATACGTACACACACACTTTTACATATCTTTTGAGACACAGATCATACTTCATGGGATTGCTGTTTATGTTAGTCAAAAAATAATGGAAGAGGCTTTATATCTCACTATAGAAAAAAGAATTAAAAAAGAGAAAAAAGTAATTAAATTATAGTGCTCAGTTACAGTATGGATTCTATAAAATGAAATAGTGTTCTATCATTAGGATAATGTGTCATTTATTGATATGGAATATTCCGTAATACTAAGTAAAAGTTGAGACTCCTAAATATAATTGGTATAACCTTCTTTAATACGGTTTTTCTGTGTTTATAAACGTAGGTATGAGAAGGTAATCCAGGGGGATATACACCAAAGTAGTTATAGGAGTCTTCTCACAGAGGTGAAATAAAATGTTTTCCATTTTTCTCTTTTTTTAACTGTTAGGACTTTGTTCTATCATGATGCCTTGTTTTACTTCAGCAAGGAGAAGAAATAAAGAAACCAGTTTTCATTTGGACAAAAGAACTCACACCTGTGAGAAGGGGCCCGGATGTTACAGATCACAACTCCTCACACCAGGCACACTCTTGCACTGGCTTTTTAACACTAACTTTTGACAGAACTGATGGAAGGGACAGAGGAGGTTGCCATTAGTTATGAGTTCACATCGTGAGAGATGTTCAGATATACTCGACAAAGCCATTTGGTGAGCTTGCTGTGGATGTGATGGAAGCATTGGGTGTTTGGACATTTTGCCTTGAGATTTTCCTAGTAGATGAGATTTTAACACTGGGTGGAAAGTTGAGCTAGGGACTTAGAGAAGCCCTTCTCATTCTCATTTCTGAATTTAAAAAGAATTATATTTCAACCTGCTTATGACTAAGAATATAACAGCATGATAAAATTCCCATGAAGTGTGGCCTCCTCCTGGTAAGCTATAGTATAGCACCTCAAAAGGAAAGTGAAAGGAATTGACAGTAGTGACATCTGACTGTGATTCATTATTCACCAAGTGAGGAGCAGAAAGAGTTGATTATGAACTTGCCACAATTTAAAACTATAAATAATAAAATATTCTTTAAGGTCACAAGGTTGTAGATGAGGCCAGTGATTCCTAACTTCTCCAAAGCTCAGAATCAGATTCAGAAGCTCTGGAATAGGGCCAGAGAATCAGTTTTTCCTTTAATCCTCCAGTTATTTGGATGACCAGCCAAGTTTACACACTAGAATAAAACGTATATGCACACAGACTTACACACATCAGGAGAGCTATGAGAAAGGAGAACGCAGAGTCCATCGATGAACTCATCCAGTGCTTTTGAGCTAATGATATTTGCAAAGCTGCTCACTGAGAAGCCCATCAACATTCTACAGCTAAGTGATGTTTCATTCAACCCACGAAGCACAGCTGCTTAAAAGAGCTAGATTTATTTATTCGTACATATGTAATCAAGCCCATGAATACAATAAACAGTATGGAAATTCCTATCAATAAAACAAGTGTTTGTCCACAGACTATAAACAAGTCAGTGTGATCTGCACCAGCCCCCCTCTGACAGTGGCCGTGCTCTTAGGAGAAATATCGAGGACGGTGCACTGAGGTTGGTGAGACACGTGGTGATGCGGAAGATGATGCATGGGGAGGTTAACAGTCACACTTAAATTGAGTCCTTTGGGAATTTGGCATTTTCATCTTCCTGCCCAAGTGAAGTGTTTAGAAAAGAGGAACGAGAATAGAACATGAAATGAAAATAGCTGCCATCAACCACTAACAAGGTGCCTCATCTTCCTGAAAAGTAGAGTGGGCACTGCCGTAATGTCCCTTCACCTCCTGAGGCCACTTTTGATACCCCAGTGCCTCGGTTGTATTTAGCTTCAAATGGACATGTTTGCTACACCAGAGGAATGCTGTGGGAGATGTGAGTCCCCAGATGGAGCCCACAAGCCTGGTGTATGTCCGTGAACCCCCAGACATCTTCCACCTGGCTCTCGTTCAGCTGTGCAGGCTGTTCCGTTTGCGGTGCTCGTCCTGGTGCCCGCCTGGCAGACTCTTTCCCAGTGGGCCCTGTGGTCCCCTTACCCAGTGTGGTACCTGGGCCCCTACACTGCACCCTGATCTGCTTTTCCTTTTCTTTTTGCCTCTCAGTAAACCTGCTTGTTTTGTCTTTTGAGGTTTTTATTTTGGTTTGGTTTGGGGTTTTTTTGGCAGCACTGGGTGTGGAAGCCAGGGCTTTGTGCATGCTCAGCAAGCACTGTACCCCTGAGCTACATCCCTGGACTGTGAACCTACGATTTCCTTATTATGTTAATAGGTATCTGTGTCCTCTGCAAAACTGTCATTGTGAGGGCACAGATCTTTCTTTTATTCCATATATTTGCTCAGTGCGGACAGTAGTATCTACCGTACAGTAGGATCCAAGCAAATGAAATGAGTGAATGGACATTTAAGTATATGATTCAGTTGAAGTTTTCAGAGTGGCCTTTAGTATTCACATAGTTAGAAACATCCCAAGTATTTCAGTATTGGAGCAGGGCTGCTACAAAGTAGAGCTGCTTAGGTCCTGAGCACTTCTTTGAGTCCTGTCAGTGAATCAGAGCACATAACAGAATTAACAGTCTGCTGTGTGCTTTGGTCCCACAAGAGCTCACGAGGGTCCCTCATACGTTTTGGCTTTATTGATGCCATGCACTTCCATATCCCTTTTAAAACTCAGTCTGGGGGATGTTATTCTTACGGGAGTGCCAAGGACTAAGCCACTAACCTGGTAAAAAATGGGCAGGCGTTGACTGTGGGTGTGACCCATCATGTCTATTGTGATTTTTAACTCTGGAGTTTAAGAGCACCTTGGAAGCTATCTAGTCCAGCTCATTTTAGACATGAAGAAATGGAGGCGCTGTTCATTTGACACATGCTAGAGATGACATGAATCCAAAGGCACCGATCTAGCGAGAGACGGTTGTGAGATGCTTCACCTCTTCTCTGTCTTTGTCACCCATCTTTCTTAGGAGCAAGGTTCCCTACCCTGGCCTGCCACCGAGAACCTTCGGAGATTCTCCTACAAGCACCAGTGTTTTCTTTCTTAATCCCTCAGTGGTTTGAGAGTTTCCTGCTTTTCTCATTCCCCATTAGCATGATGCTCATCACGGGATAGAAAAGAGTTTGCCGGTGTCAAGTTGCTTTCGGGCTGCTTCTGACTTGTCTGCTTTGCTCATTTCTACCGGACGCGTCAGTCCTCTGCCTTGCTTTGTGCTTGCTCGATAGCACCTTCCCTCCCTTGATTAATGTCTTGGCTTCCTAACACTTCATTTCTCAAGCCGTGGTTTCCCGCCAGTGTGCTCACAGAAGGAAAAGAAGCGTCACCTTGCATTTATCTAGTACTTCTTTTTCTAAATGATCTAATTTGACCTTTGCTGCAACTTCGTGTGTTAAGTGAGAACAGACATTCTCATTCCTTTTGTACTTATGAAGAAATGAAATACAGAGACGAAAAGGAAATGATTTGCGGCCTCTCATCAACATGGAAGCAGAGCCTCCAAATCCTAGTTTGAAATATTTTCTGTTGTTCCAGACTTTAATGTTAACAGACGAAATATATCACCATCTGGTAGTGTGAAATGTACATTGTTTTTTCTAAAAGATCTTATTTAGTTCTTTTTAATCTTCTGAGATGTTAATCTGTATTCCTCTAGCATCTTTAACACCTTGATTTTTAGAAAAGATTTCTGACAACTCAAAGATGGACAGGTTCTCTGATACTGAATAAATTTTCATCTACATTACTAAATGTTATTACCAGTTAATAAATGCTGTTATACATAGACCTAGGTTTGCAATGTTCTGGTTGCCCTTTTGAGAATCATACTGTTGGGTAAAATTTATTCATATTCTTGATTTAAACAGTATATTGTTGAACCATTAACAGTTTCAACCAGGGATATAGCTCAGTGGCACAAGCACCTGCCTGGCAAGCACAAGGTCCTGAGTTCGATTCACGGTACCAAAAAAATTTATATATTTGCAAGTTTAGAAAAATTCAGTTGTTCCTCAAGTATAAACCATGATATTATACTATATTTAAACTCAAAAAAATTTCTTAAAATATCTCATAGCTAATAATAGTAATATTTTATAAGTATTGCTAACAAAGATCAAAATTAGTTTTTAATCTAAATCCAAGCAATAAATTTTACTTGTTTGTAACTTGCCCCAGTGATAAGCAAAGCACTTTAAAACATGCCTGCTGCACCCCACGCAGCCAGAGGTTGAGGGGGAATGAGAGATTAAGAAAAAACTAGACATATACTAAAAGGAAAGCTGGGAGCAGATGGGACCTGACCCCTCTGATACGAGAGGCAGCAACAACCCAAGATAGTCTGCATCTTTATTTGTACACAGTAAAAGGGGGAAGGCGTGTGACAGGGCTGAAAGTGCGAGGTCTCGGTGTTTTGCTGGGAACACTGAAAGTAAAACATTCTCAGCGCTATCTGTGCTGTAGTTAACAGGGAGGAGCACCCAGGCCAGACACCTGCCGGACTAGCTTTGCTCTAGTCCCCACGGCTCGTTTACCCGGCTGGCCTCCGGTGCTCCGTGTTCTCGGGGCTGGCCTCGCTCTAGCCCCAAATGTATGGTCGATCTCGAACTCCGCCATGGCTCAGCTGCTCCCGACACATGCTGGTGTGTATCTTCTCATAAGGAAAAGGAAATTCAGTTGCATCTTTACAGAAGACGCAGAGTAGATGCTGACCTCTTCCTGCCCTGGCTGGCAGTGCCTGCTCCCTGCAAAGCTTCTCTGTCCACAAATCAGGAGAGCTGCTAGTGTTGTCCTCTAGAGCAGCTTCATTTTCTCTGGGTTTGTTCTCCCACAGGCCAGTCCTGGCTACACATAACTGTTTGAATGTAAGAGTCCAGCAAGTGTGAAAAGTCCTTGTGTCAGATATTCAGAGCTGTCAGTGTGATGTAAGACCAGGGATCCCAAGTTACAGTCGGTATGCTGGAAGTTCATACAGCATCCTTTGATATCAATGGAGTTGTCCAAATCCATTTCCTGCGAAATGATACAGGCCAGACTCTAGATTTACCCTTGATGTTGTTGTGTTTCAAATTGCTAAACGGCACACTGCCAACAGTGTGCCCTCTTGTGGAGGCCATTTCTTAGTTGGGTCTAGTGCCCCACCACCACCAAAAGTGAAACTTCTGAGAATGTGATTGGCTGTACAGGTTAGGGTGGGCAGGGAGAATCGTCTTGGCAGGATGATGAAATTGTGTGAGTACTGTAGCAAACGGTTACGACTTAGCACTCAGCTTCCTGAGTGATAGAACGTCTATGAATCCTGCCTCAGTCAGGCCTTAGCCATGTGGTGTTTCCTCTTCTCACTAGCTGTGTCCTCTTGCATTCGTTATCACTTGCGTGCAGTATCTCTGTTTACTTCCTCTGTAAATCAGACACATACTCTACTTACAGGAATACACACATGATTTATACTAAAATCACAAAAAGGACACATCTTTTGAGATGACCTTTACATAAAAGTAACTAGATAACTATTTCTGTGATCAAGCATAGTAAATAAATACGCAGGCAAGCCCCAGGTGTTTCCACACCGTGACATCTGTTATGTCTTGTGCTACGTGGAACAACCATTCTATGAAGAGCGAATCACCCTTATGTAGCAAAATGACTTACATATTTTATTTTGTGTTTTTGTTAATCATACTCATAGCTTTATTGATTTAGCATTTTTCAAACATGGTTACCAAGACCCCCTAGTCTATTTAAGAAAGAAAAGAGAGCTAACATTAAATAAACCCAGTGATTGAAAAGTTTAATCACTTTTAGACTGAAAAGAACCATAATTATTTGCTTTCAACTGTCTAATCTATAACAGTTCTATAAAGAAATAGAAATACAGTTGTACTTGATGGTTTCCATCCTGTTTTTCTCTTATTTAGGAACTATTTGAACACCGTTGGATTGGATGTTTATAAAATACAGTAAAATGTTGACAATTATAAGTTGTTTGTTTACTGACTGAGTATAGGGAAGTTATTACATGATCAGCTGAAATTTTGAGCAAGCATCTCTTAGAACAGAAAAATTTAAGAGGAGTTAGTCTGAGATACTGAGAATAATTTTCCTAGTATCTGGAAAAGGTAAATTTATTTTAACATGTTCATGACAGGGCTATACTTCATATGTCTGGCTGCCAGTGGCTCTGAACCACCAGTATTACATGCATGGCTGTCTCATGGGCCAACATGGGACAGTCCTATTTAGTGGTACATGCTACATGTTGAGATAGTCCATGGGTATACCACCAGTGGTTCAAGCCGGTAGGAACATGTTAAAGGGCATATAATTAAAAACATCATTTTGAAAAGCTCATGTGCAATCTATTCTGAGAGTAGTTTCAGAACAACCCTAGGTAGGTGTTGAGCCAAGTGGTGCAAATAATTTTTCACAGAACTAAAGAGACTATTTGTAGTAGAATATAGTGAAAAAGAGAAAATACATTGAACTTTGTCACCATATATGTGTGTTTTGTTTTGTCTTTCTTAGGTATGAGAAAGTGCCAGTCATCTTGGTTGGGAACAAAGTGGACCTGGAGAGTGAGAGAGAAGTATCCTCCAATGAAGGCCGGGCCCTCGCCGAAGAGTGGGGCTGCCCCTTTATGGAGACTTCCGCTAAGAGCAAAACAATGGTGGACGAACTCTTTGCAGAAATTGTCAGGCAGATGAACTATGCTGCCCAGCCTGACAAAGATGATCCATGCTGTTCTGCCTGTAACATACAATAGCATCCAAATTTGGCTGTCCTGGACAGGCCTTGCCCGGTATCATAGGTGATAGAGACCTTGCCTACCACATTGCAGAGTTGGCAGGATGCGTGGTGTGAAACTACAACGCACTGCAGCCCTTATTCAGAAATGAGCAGTGATTGTCAGATGATGTTTCTGAGTACATTTGGGTTCAGTAACAACAGTGTTCACCAGTGTCCTCAGCCTCCTTTATGCGTCTGCAACTTGTAGGCATAGCCCATCAATCTACAGGGTGATCTCATTTGAAAGCGATGATGGCGTTGTCACAGAGTTGACAGAAGCAACTATTGTATAAATTCAAATGAATCATGAGGGAGAAACCGGAAGAATTCCTATGACCACTTACAGTTAAATATTTTGTCTTCTTTACAAAAAAAAAAAAAAAAACTAAAGGAGAATATTTTCCTACGAGAGTACTGAATGTCAGGAATTGGGATAGAGCTCCTAACCAGTGTATTCTGTCAAGTAGCATAACAACTGGCCTGCCAACAGCATTGTAGGGAGAGTCTTTGCACAGCTAACACTTTCCTGTTTTTCAAAATTGATGCTAATCGTAGATGTTATCCTAATTTGTGACATGGAACTAACTCACGCATCAGTCCCGATAGAGCAAAGTCAGAACAGAGTTGTGTGAAAATACAGTCTGGCTTTAGAATTTGTTAAATCACGTGCTTTGCCACAGAAAATGGAGGCTCTCTCAAGGGTTTGATGAAAATTAAAATCCCAAACCCACCCTCTCTCACCCAGGCAGGGAAGGTTTTTATTTCCTGAACAAGAAGGAAGCAACTGAGATGGAGACTGCTAGCCTTACTAACGAGAAGCGTTCTAGTATATTAACTAGTACCATCCCGTAAGGAAAATGAAGCCATGTTGCAGCCACATGTTCCCGTTTGCAGAAACCTCACTGGACAGTACAAATATCTGACATTTTTACGTTCATTACAGCAGCAAATTCCTTCTCGCCTTTAAGGGCTATGGTGTGATGTGACCCTTGGCTAACCTGCATTGGAAATCCACTTTGCTGTAGCAGAGCTCCTACTGCAGGCATTTGAACATTGAATAACCGTGTGAAATAATTTGGGCTTAAAAGTAGAACATAAATTATAGAGTGGAAGGTGAGGGACAAAAAGCCTTTTATCTTTAATTTTCCTGGAGAATTATATAAAGGTTTTCTTATAACAATTCTGCCCTGATTACTGAAGTGGCAAATAAAGCTGGAGTGAATATTTTGTTTTGAAAAGGTGCTCAAGCTCTGACATTTTTGGTTTTGATAGCCGTGAAGTATTTATCGTTTGCATGAGTAATGGCACAGGAAAATCCTATTCAAAAGTTTTACAATCAAATGTAGAAAGGTTTTCACCTCACTTTAGAGTTAGAAATGCTGAAGAGATGATCTTGAGCCCACCCTTTGGAGAGAAATTGGGCCTTGAGAACTGCAGTATCACTGAGCCTGTGATACACTTAGCACCCAAATTTTCTTGGTCCCACAGTCTTGTGCAAGTAACCTCTGGTCCCTCGTGTGTAACTGAGAGAAGAGTGTGTCTGTGTGCGCATGCGTGTTTATTGTTTCTAAGAATTTGGCACAAGTCAGAGATAATTGCCTATACTGAGAATCTATACTGCAGAATATAGTGTATCAAAAACATTTTTTTCTTCGAAATTATTTAAGTATCTTTTCTACATCATAGAAATCATTGGTAGCCAGCCCCCCAAGTGTTTAGTAATTGGCATCAGGCATCAAGGGTAGAAGAAGGGTTTATGATAGTATTTTTCATAGATGAGAAACTGAAGAAATAATGTGAGTAAAGCAAGACCATGTTTATGGAAGAATCTTTGAATTGTGAATATATTCTTCTGTATACTTTTTTTGTATAATCTTCAATTACAAAGTACCTTGTTTATAGGACAAAAAAGTTGTAACCAATTTTCTTCAGGCAGATTACACTGTGTAAAAGTTGAGTTGACCCAGTTAGAATAATCAAAGATTCAAGAAGTATGATTTATCTACTGAAGCAGAAATATTGGTTAGTAAGTCAGTTGAATTTTGAAGCATTTAACTTCTGATAATGATTCTGTGTTTTAGAATTCCATAATAGCAATTTAGGACAACTAAGATCATGTATTAGAAACAGCTATAGAGATCCCACGATTCTGTATCATGGGTTGCTGTGCAGATGCAAAAAATAGTTGAAATAATGTGAAAGGTCTGGCAAAGTGAGGTGGAAAAGATTATCTGAAATCTGGGGTTTTGTCTAGAAGTGTTTGTCAGACAATAAGGTGGGATGTTACTGTGAAGATGTTGCTAAGAACTGATGTGGCCGCCTGACCAGTGCTTCCACACAGCCTTCTGAGTGTAGGGACAGGGCACTGAGTCCTGCAAAGGAAGGGACCTCCTGCCTCCACTGTGGTCAGCATGGCACAAGTCCCAGCCGGCCTGAGTGAACATGTTTGCTGAGGTGGGAATCAAAAGCTCAAGAGCAGGAAGATTACGCTTGTTGGCACATGGAATCATACCGAAAGTTGGTGACTGGTCACTACTTACATTTTGCCCTGATCAGACTAGCAACTAGATAAGTGAAAGTTTTTCTAACATGCCTTAAAGATATTATGGTTTCATCCAAAGACCCACTATTTCTTTAGCTATTGTGGTCAGGTTTTTCTTTTGTTTTTTACTTTTATACAAAGGCAGCATTTTTTCTTTTTTTTTTTTTTCCTCTTAATGTTACAACTTTTTGTTTCCCTTAAGCTGTGAGAGTGATGGTAACCTATGCCTTCGTTTTATTCAACTTACACAAAACTAGCCAGCATCTGATCAGAAGTATTACATAAAATCTTTAACTATTGAAAGGTGCTTTGATGATTCTTGTCCTTCGGCTTGTAGAATTAGGACTGAACCTTTGACTTACTTCCTACAGTTGCCATCACTTTTCTATGGTAAAACTACTGAAATTTGCTTTTTTATACAAAGAAATGTTGCCTAAGGATGTCTGGTATTTGTTTTTAAGGGTGGATTTTCCCTGTATGAATGTTGTCAGTGTCTGTGTGAATTGAGTATTTTGTTTTTTTCTGTTGGGTTTTTTAGGTTTTGTTTCCTATCAGTAGTCCTGTGTTAGCACTGGTTAAGCTTTAATTGTCTTGTTAGCAAATCAGATGTTAAAGACTATGGGGGTCCTCTTTCTTTTCTTTTTTTTTTAACTGTCATCGTCACACATCTATTAAATCTTGATCAGGGTTTCAAGAATGACTGCAGTAGGTTTTGAAAACAGACTTACCATTATTGATTTGGGGTTTCCCAGAGATTATAGTTCAGTTAGTTGTTGAGCTCTAATACAACTGACCATTTAAAATTGAACAACAGTTTATTGTTTTATAACAATGTCAGTTGTTAAACCTTGACATTTCAATTAAAACATGAATTGTAGTTATAACAATGCAAATTCAACAGTTGTATTTGGAGTTAAATTATTTTAACAAATAAATTTATTTAATGAAACTCTGGATTTTGTTTGTTTTATATACTGTGAGTAAAATTTATCAATACAAAATCGTCATGTAATGAATTTAGTACTCTTCATACAAAACTATTTAAATCAAATTAAATTGACAACTCAACAAGTAAAAAAGATTCCTTTCCATGCCTTTTAAAAGTAAAAATAAGTGAGCATGGTGGTGGTGAAAACCTACAGTCACACAGGAGGCTGAGGCAGAAGGATCTGGAGTTCAAGTCCACGCTAGGCTACATAGTAAGTTCAGGGGCAGTCTGAAGTACATAGTGAAACCCCTTTTCAGAAAAATGAAATAATTTTTCATTAGCCATTATAAATATAAACTTGCCTTTATAAGTGGTATTTTATATTTTTATGATAGCAGATTAATTTGAAGCCTGATGCTGAGGTTAACAGAATTGTCCTAATTAGCATTAATTAGCAGTTGCACTGTGGTCCTGCCAGCAGCACTAAAATATTGCGGTGTCCATCCAGTGATGGCTGGAGGCTGTCTTTTTGTTTTCAGGTCCTGTGGCTCTGTAGGGGTCAGAAGCTGAAGGTTGCTGCTCTGTGGGGCTGTAGGGCCTGCTTGTTCTGTATGGGCCCTGGGAGTGTGACTGGTGCTGTTAATTGTGTATAGCTCAGCTGCTCTGATAAGGCGCCCATTCATTCCTTAAGCCAGTTTCGACTGTGCCTTTCGGTTATGTTGCCTTCAAACTCTGTTGAAACCGCTGGCCACATTCCATCTGTTGAGAAGCTTCATTGTTTTAGAATATAAAATAATTTGAATGAATAGAACGGAGGCACTGTAGGCTAAATCTCAAATTCTTAAAGGAAAACGCGCCTGTATTTCAGTATTTAATATCTGCCGACTTGCTTAATCTCATTTGAAGCGTACTGTGAAGTACAAAATGTACCTATCAGAGAACACAGGTTTAAACCTGTTATTCTAATTTCAACTGACAATTTCTTTGAGGCTGAAAAATATGTTGAGATTCCCTCAAGTTACACACTTACTCTCCATTAGAAGTCCATGAATGAAATATATATATGAGTAAATAAATACCCCTGCTGGTCCCCGGGCCCCATGAAACAGAAGATACTGCCAGACTCCCTAGAAAGGCCATTGACCTCTTTCTTGGTTTGAGGTAGCTGTGTTCGCACGTATGTAATAGAACGATGGCTTTGCACTTGTAACATGGATAAGTTAAGTTGATTTTACATTTCCCAGTATCACCTAAATGGCTCTTCTGCCCAACAAACAACGTGAAGTATTGGGTTTTAAGAGATTTGCTGCTCTTAGTTTATGGTGAGGTATGATTTCTTTCTATATTAGAACAAATAATCCTCATGTTGTCTTCTCTGGATTCCTCCAGAATTTATTGGCAGGACAGAAGGTGGAGCACAGTCTACTTAAAGACTGGACAAAACAGACCAGTCTAGCATGTGTGGATCGGGAAAGGAAACTGAAGGAATGAGGTTTGGTTTAGTTGGGTAATTTTTTAAGATCAACCCATTTCAAAAACCCATAAATACTGGCATCATTTTGTTATATATCTTTAATTTAATATTGACCTTATGTGAGGTCTTGCTTACTTTTTTACCTTAAAAATATCAGTTTGTGGAAAGCACAAAAAGGAGAGAAAAGTCACCCCAACTTCCGGATAAACAACCATGTAACACAAAGCAGCCTCAGCATCTCTGTGCACACATAAATGTGCAGGCACAGACACAAATAGGTAGAAGAGTTTAAGAAAAGTTCAGAGAAACTGGCTCTGAGTCCTAAATCCAAACTAACAAAAGTTAGAACTAAAAAAGTGTTGGAGGTGTGCAGACCCAAGCTTCTCACTTCTCAAAATTCTTTGACTTCAATGGGCAGAGCTCATTGTGGGTTCATTCCTACCTGCCTCCAGCCCCGGGCAGCACTACCGATAGGCCTATAATCCCTGACCTCACAACACCCTCATCTTGTCTGCTTGGCTTTCCCTTTACTCTCAAGGCAGATACAAAAGTACTGTACTGACAGACATCATTTTCTCAGTACACACCAGACACGGGTAACCCACTCTGAGCCAAAGTGCAGGACAGCCTACAGAAATTGCTGTGGCGCTGGCTTCGGTCTTTCGTTTCTGTTTGCAGTACTGAGGAATTAACCAAGGACCTTCGCACTGAGCTACATCACCGGCTCCTTATTTTATTTCAAGACAGTGTCTTACTAAATCACCTAAGCTGGACTTGAACCTGGGACCTTCCTGCTGTAACCTCCCAGAGTGCTGTGATGACAGGCATGCACCACCTTGCCTGGCTTCTTTCCAAGGCCCAAGGCCCTCATCACAGCCTGAGCCAATCTCCTGGGAGGAGTGAGGTGGGATTCCTGGTCCCACTGCTGCGGGTAGGGGTCTACTTCCTAAGGAAACACTCGGACTAATAGGTTCAGCCAAGCCAATTTGGGGACAGAAGCAAAGCTGAGAGGGGCGAAGGGATCTGCACATCAGATGTTATACTGAGAGATGCTGAGTCTGTGCCTACAGTTACAAGTTCATTACTAGGTTTTAGTGAGGTTTGGTTGAAAACGTCAGGATCAGATACTGTTTCTGATACCCTCCTACTACACAATGAGAATTGAGTGATTTGCAAGTGATTAGAGCAATTTAAATAATTAGTGGAGTAATAACACCAGAAATTAAATACTGTTAGTGGAAGAACAATAGGATTTCTGTGAAGTGTCACAAAAATCTGAGACTGGGTAAAACATGAAATAAAGTGAGGACCAAAGGAGCTGTGAGCTTGATGCCTTTTGACCTCTGTTAGTCGTGTCTGCATGTTAAGAAAGCAAGAGTCACAGCTTAGCATCTGTGAATTCAGCTTCCAAACGGAGATCTGCTGGAACATGTCGCAGCAAATGGACATTGTTTATTTCTTTGGTTGACTGTTACCCCAAGGGTGTACGACATGGCTCTTATGCCATGAGATGTTTTGCAGGAACTGATTCTAGATTACCTGTGGGAAACCTTGAATAATCTCACACCTTGGAAGACACCCGGAGAAATTCTAGCGGCGTCTTGGGGACTTTGTTCAGATGAGACACAGTAGCACACTCTGGAGCAAAATGTGGAAAATGCTATTAGGTATTTGGCCTCCAAATCCTGCTGGGGGAATTCTGTACAGGTGAGGTGGCCCAGATCTGTTGTGAGCCTGAGAACTCTCGCCCGTCTAGTCTCAAGAGAGAGGTGGAGAAGAGAAAGACAGAATGGGACAGGGGAGAGGGCATTCTACAGTTCATGGACATTTGGGTCGTTTTCGGTGTGGGCCTATTACGAAGAAAACAGCATTCTTGGATGTGACTTTTGGGGGCTGACACAATGCTTATTTCTTGGTGGACATCTAGGAGAGGAATTATCGGGTTATGGGGTCTGCCTGTGGGTTTTGGTAGACATCAGCGGTTTTCTCTGAGCGATTATTACCCTTTATACAGTGTGTGAGAGCCCTCGCTGTTCTGTGTCACAGAATGGATGCTGGGGAAAGCAGGCTGCCATACATAGCGTAGGGTGTAAGATGCTATTATAGAATGTCTTTAGTGTTCACATCTGTCCCAAAGAGTGAGAAGGGAAATCTGATGAAGGAAGAAGTTGAAAGATGCAGAACCAAGGGCAACCTGGCAGTGGCCAGGGAGCCTGAACATCCCCTCACAATTAACCCATGCTGGGCCAAGTGGCTGGTCCCCCATACTCTCCATCCATCAGTCAGTGTGACCAGCATCGAGATCCAGCCTCTGCAGCGTCAGAGAGAAGCTCAGCACTGCCACCGGCGAGGCCCACAGTCACTTGATGGAAGGAGATTGGGTGGCATTTCATAGGGCCCACAGCCCCGCCTGTTACACACGCCTGCTTCTGTCACCTTCCCATTCACATTGGTCGTCCTGGTGGGTGTGTAGTGGCAATGATATCACCGTGAGCTTGACTTTGCATTTCCCTCAGGTCGGTAACTTCCATAAGCTTGGCAGTCACTGGGGATAATTTTTTGTGAAGTATCTCTTCATATCTTTTGCCCATTGTTTACAGGAATTTGACAGCTCAAGAAGATTTACTCAATCTTTGTTGTACTCAAGGAGATCTTTAAATTTTCCCCATGCATATTTATAGATATACTATCCCAGACTGTCTTTTCACGCTCTTCCTGATGTCTTCTGATAAACAGAAATCCTTAATTGTAATGGTTAGCGTGCCAATCTTTTCTTTGATGGTTACTTGTTCTTAGGTTCTCTTTAAGAAATCCTTTCCTATTTTGGGTTGTTCTTGACCCCAATGGTCTGCTGAGTTGACCTTGTAAGTAGAATAATGGTAGAATAACTATTTTAATCATACAGAATTTGTTGACTAATAATACATTTACCATTATTAATAATTCTTTGTTTCATATAACTGATGAAATATTTAAGCATTTAATCAATAGAGTTGGCTTTTTGGATGGTATTCCCACAAATATATATTATGAAATACACAGTGTTTAAGTGGAAAAATGATTCCATAGTCAATTAAGTTTAAGAGACACTTGTTCAAATACAGTCGAACAAGTTGTTGCAGTCTTCCATAGCGTGATGTAGGCTGTGTAACTTCAATGGTAGATACATTATGTCCCTCAAATTATTTGTCTACAGAATTCTTTTTTCCCTCAGAGCATTTTACAGTACTAGTATTTTACAAGGCAAAGAGTATGGTATGTAACAGAAAATAGATTTTTAAAAACTGAGTCCATGAATCCATAATAATAATTTAAAATAACAAGGATGATGAGCCATTCATGGAAGACACAGACTGATGTAGAAATACCAATAAAGTCAAGGAGTCACCATTGTGCAGTTCCCCCCAAATAAAACATTTGGACAGTGGTCAACAGTGGTAAGACCAGTGGAGGGAAAGGTCATATACTAGGGAAACAAGAGTTACAAGATCTCAGTGCCTCTTCCCTTAAAATGTTTTTAATTGCTAAGGGAAAGGGGTAGCTTTTTGAATGCCACATCTGGCTGACATGCCCTCGGTGACATGATTAGACCTAGCACCACCCACAGTGGGTCCACACCTACTGTGGGTTCCTCTGTGGTGCAGAGGAACCACCTCTTGTCACTTACATGGGATTCTTAACTTGAATGTAGGAAATGGGGTGGAATGAGACAAGTCCACGTCATGAGTCATCCCACAGGAATAGGTTGGGATGCTTCAAAAATGCCCATGTATCAGAAGATTGAAAATAATGGGCTCTGTGAAAGGCACTGTTCTACATATAAGGAGGCTAAAATAATACTTCAAAAGTAAAAGAGTAGCAAAAGCACCTTCCAGTGTCTGTTCTGCTTCCCTGGCTTTCACATGCTCACTGTAGCTCCACTGGCCAACTTCTACTCCATACACTCTCAAAAGAAGGAAAGCTGAGCCCTGCCCCTGAGGGGGTGCATCAAAATCTGCTGGACCTTTGGAGGAAAAACTAGTTTTTTCCCCAGCTCCAGAAGTTTAGAAATCACCTTCCACTGTGGACTGTGCTTCTCTCCTTCCCACTGAGAGTTACTGAGGGAAGTTTGGACCCCCCCGGAACATAAGTTGTGCTCACAGTACCCGCTGCCCAAAGAGCAGGACTTCTGATATTTTTGTTGCCTTATTGCTGACTGCCACAAGCCTGTGGTACTGATGTCCCACGGTGAAAGCACATACAAGTACGTATCAGCCGAGCTTGCCCCAAAAGCATAAAGGAAGACTTGGGATAGAGACCAGATGTCCCCTTAAGCCGATTCTGTTTGCTTTTACTCTTCCTTTCCTACTCCTCCTTCTCCGTTCCTTCCCTGCTGCTTTCTTTGCTGCTAGAACCTTCCACAGCCCTACCTTTTCTCCACAAACACAAACAATTGCTACTCAGGACATTAACATTATTTCCACTTGAGGGTGATTTTATTAGCCTTGAGATCGCTCTAGTTGGTTTTCCTGCAACGAAGACTTTCTGGAAGGAGAATTGACCAGCTGGTTTCAGTAACTAAAACAAAAATGAAATAAAAATGCAGGAAAATAATGGTTATGTGTGCAAACAAAAAAAGATAAAAATTTTAAAATTCTAAATATGTTCTACACCGCCAAAAATGAAGAACTGAACCTATTCAGACAATCCAGTAGTACTTATTGTATAATATTTATACTAATTGTATAATTTTAATGACGTTTTTCACAAATGTCATATACAGCAAAGACAATTGCTCAGGACTAGCTTTGCACTGAGACGATTTTTTTACAGGTTTGACTGTTTCCCATGCCGTCTGCCTGTCAGAGCTCCTGGACTGGATGTCTCAAAGCCACCCCTGGCCTGGGCCTTAGGCTTGAGAGCTGGAGGGGGAAAGAGCAGGCAGGAATGGCCAGGAAACTGGATCTCAGCAGGAGAACTAGGGCAGAGACTTTCTGGAAGGGACTGACAGAGAGTCCTTCAAAGGTAAGTCATGACAAGAGAACTCCTTGGGGAAATGCCGTCATAATTGGAAAACATACAATAGCTCATCCTCTTGTTACTCAAAGGAATAAAAAAAATAAAAATAAAAGAGTAGCAAAAGAGCATAGCTTCCCCATTTTATTCTCTCAGCAGAGTTCCTAATGTTCATTTAAAATGATGGCGTTCTCTCTGCTTCTTACCATGACTTGTCAATCTCGGTCCTGAACAAATACTGTCAAACATATTAGCCCATCAGTGGCTTAGAAAAAATATAATGAAAGGTAAAATGTACTAAGACTGAACAACATAGATGCTCTAGTCACTCACTTTTAGTTACATTTGGGTGAATTCTCCATTGCCATGGAAACACTCTATGCTTAGGAAATTTAGGAGACATGTATTTCCTACAACTTTCATATTTCTTTTTTTTTTCTTTTTTTTTATGGTTTCAGGGCTTCCAGAAACTTTCATATTTCTGTGCCAAGCTAGGCTGCAACTTTTCATTGGGATAACTTGCATACTCAACTGTTGTTGGTTGCAGAGAGCAATTAACATAAAATATATTGTTTGCTTTCCATTATTAGCTTCATTCCATAGGGAATTATTTTCTTTGCTGTCTGTAGTTTGTTTGACTCTAAATGGCTCTGTCCAATACGACAGGCCTTAGCCATAGCATGTGTAGTTATTTAAATTTACATTAATTAAAATTAAATAAAAATATAGCTGTTTGGTAGCACTAAGCCAAATTTCAAGTCACACTAGCTGCATTTTAAGTGCTCATAGCCGTAGCAGGTTAATGGCTGTATATCAAACAACACAGATAGAGACTATTTCCATCATCACAGAATTTCCTTTCAAATGGCTCTGTAGTCTAATAAAAATCTGTGCGCATCGACCTCTTGAATTTTATTTGCTCAGAAACAGTGAGAATCTACAAACACACAGAGCTAGCGGCAGGGACAAAGAGTGTAGTCACAAATGGCCCTGCATTTAGGAGGAACTGAGGCTAAGTCTCATGCTGTTGCTGTAGCCTTGCAATTCTTCCTAATTTTGAATGGAAGACCCCGAATTTGTGCACTGGGAACCTCAGAAGATGTAGTGAGTCCTGCACATGTGGGACGGAGCTTGGCTAATAAACTCTTTGTTTCACTTTCCCTTGCTGCTGATTCCTTTTCAGCCTCTTTTCTAAGGAGAACAGTCAGTGCAGAGGGTGAAGCTCAGGTGCCTGAACCCGTTAGGGCGGCTCAGCAGAGAGCCTCACTCAGGACTCAGCTTCAATAACATGTGTTCATGTGAACGAGAAAAGCCTAACTCCAGGACTAGGGAAAATTTCCAGTTCTCTTAATAAGAAGTGTTTTCGAACATGGATTCTGACCTGCCCACAGTGGAATTCTTTTCCCTTCATCACCTTACCAGAGCTTGTTTTCAAGCTTGGGTCTGCTTTGTCTTCTTTTTCATCTCCTTTTGTTCTTGTAACCATTTGCTCAACAAATATGAAGTAGCTATTACATATGAGACACTGTTATAAGTCTGAATAAAACACCTACTGTTGCCATCTGGTAAGTTATGTGCTGCAATTAACCCAATGTTAACAGCAAATACAGGAGGACAGTAAAACCAAAGGCAGTCTGAATGTTACCAAGGATTTATTAGCCACTTTCCATAATTCTACAATCACATTAAAACAAAACAATAAAAGCAAGACAAATGTACAATTCTAACTGATTCATGTGCTGTTATGAAGAGGAAAATTTTCCTCCAAAACAAATATGAGATTTTTTCCAGAAATAACACAGCAAACAAAAAAAAGTACAGATAATTGTAATATTATAAATAATAATACAATTACCACCAAGGTCGTTTTTACCTGTCAGGGGAATTCATTGCATGATGGGCTTTTTGAAAAACTTAAATCCCGGTTATGTTTCAGTCAAATGAGCATTTGCAGTGGTGTTACGGTCCATGACTTTAGGTGAACCAGGTGTGCATCAGACGGCAGAGGAAAGAGTGTGTGATAATGCTCACCATGACAGGTTTACAAAGCCAAAGACACTCACTTATACTGAGAATTGAAATGCCCTATAAAAGCGTCCTCACTTTTCAATTTTGCAAAGATGCATACCACACAAATTGACAGGAAATAAGGACCAAGGACTGAAAAATAAAAGGGGAGAGACTCCAGGAGTAAAGCTATTATTCCCAAGGCATGCCAAATGTTCCTGATTTTTAAAATCTGAGCTCTTCCTGCTTGGTCCTGAGTTCCCTGGCAGCCAAAGCCAAGAGGAAAACAAAACTACTATCAATGATGTCCTTGAGATAAAAATAGCCAACTCTGGTAATGTGCAGTAAGCGTAGCCCTGAGTTCCCAAAAGGAGACCCTGTATAACATAGCAAATGATATATTGTCAGCTGCAAATCAGGACTCTCTTCTTGTTAGTTGGTCTTGTGATCTTTGTCAGGTATTCATTTATTAACACTGTTCTTTTCAACACTACATGTTCATAGAATGATTTTTCTGGCGTTTGTGTAAAGGGGCAGATTTTGAAATATTCTGTTTAAGGTATTTCAGTAAGATGAGTTTTCATTTACTTCAGGTTCAATGCTAACACCAGTTATAGCAAGGGAACTTTGAAAAATGCAGAGAACAAGAGAAGGAATTAAATGAGGTGTTCAGAGTTTAGGGGCAGCATTATTTTACAGCAGGGTGCCCCGCAGATCTCTCATTGCAAGGAATATGGTGTTGGATGACAGCACAAGAATAAAACAAAGAGAAGTCAGGAATACAGAGGAGGGAGCAGGGGAGTAAATCCTATAGGATTTAGAGAACTAAACAATGACACCAAGATGGTTGCTGGGCAGGTTCTATACATTCAGCCAAGACAGAGCTATGACCAAGGGCTCTTGGAGCGTAAAATCAGGGTGATATTTGGGAGGACTATCTATATATATATAAATTTACATTTTAGAGCAAGCTCTAGGTTCACAGAACACTGAACAGAAGTATAGTTTCCCTATACCCACACCCTACCCCACTACCAACATCTTTTATTTTATTTTATTTTATTTTATTTTATTTTATTTCAGAAACATAAAAGTACAAAAACATATTGACAAACAGACACCAATTATCATAAAAAATAGTACAATCACAACTAATCTATAGACAAGATGATATGGTCTCAACAGTGGTTATTGCTTTATCCATTGATATCTTCGAATTGTAAATGTATGAACCCATATACAGACATGCAAATTTAGTCAGACAGTTAATCCTCTCAACA
>PVLD010012259.1:0-61217 GCA_004027595.1 Dinomys branickii | reverse complement strand
AACAACTACTGTTGAGACCATATCACCTTGTCTATAGATTAGTTGTGATTGTACTATTTTCTATGATAATGGGTGTCTGTTTGTCAATATGTTTTTGTACTTTTATGTTTCTAAAATAAAAAAAAAAAATTACAACTAGAGCTTCCATTTGACCCAACTATTCCCATCCTTGATATTTTCCTGAAAGAATTAAAAGCATCATAACGTAGTGATAGATGCATTCCCAGGTTTATAGCAGTATAGTTTGTAACAGTGAAATCCTGGAAATAGCACAAATGCCCATCAGGAAAAGAACCGATAAAAAGATGTGGATTTTTTTTTATATAACTGAGTCCTACTTAGCCATAAAAAGGATAAATGTGAGACATTTCTAGATAAAGGGTGCACCTTGAGATAACAATATTAAGTGAAATAAAGCAGACACATGTTCAAATGTTGTATTATTTCTCTGGTGTGATGTTACAGTTTGTGTCTGGAGGTTCTGCAAAGTCTCATGTCATCATGGGGCAGCTTCTAGAGTTTTTGGTTGGTTCATGGTTCAGTGCTGGGATTATGGGTGTGAGTGCTACACCTGTCCTGGGACGGGGAGCCTGCATACAATGTAAGGAAGGGAAAGAGGCTTCTTCCTGTCGCTCCTCCTTTTTTGCTCTTGCTGCTTTTGCTGTTTTCCACCAGCATGAACTGTTTGCCCTCTGCCATGTGCCACTTTGCCTTGGAGCCAGCTGAGTATGGACTGAGACCTCCACACACTGTGAGCTAAATAAACCTTTCCTTCCTCCATTTTGGGGTCAGGTATTTGGTCTCAGCAACAAGAAATAAATAACTAAGATATACCAAAATGTAGATAAGGTCTAAAGTGTATAATAGATGTTGTGAAACAGGAAGAAAATGCTCAAATGGGAAGGCAAACTAGGGAGGAGAGGAGAGGGAAGAGAAGAAAGGGACAAAGGAAAGTAATGAGAAAGAAGGAAAAAAGGGGAGCAAAGGTTTTGCAAATAAAGAAGAGATGAAGGGCTGGAGGGGAGGGAATGTGGAAAAATACGAGTGAAGATATATTGATACAGGTATAAGTTTCCTACAATGAATGTGATTATTTTGTATATTTAAAATGCACCAATGCACATAATTGATTAAAAAATAAAGAAAAATATACATTGGTAAGGATATGGTGAAATTAAAACCTTTGCACCTTCTTGGGAGAATGAAAAAGAGGGCAGCCTCTGTGGATACAGTAATCCCATGTGGCGTAGTCACCCTACATGATGATATAGTACTCCCTACGACGTGATTCAGTGATTCCATGGGTTACAGCACTTCCACCTGTATGGACTCACTCTGAATGCAGAGACTTGAGTATACACTCGTACACCAGTGTCCACTGCAACGTTACACACAACGTCGGAAGCAATACAAATGTCCACCTACAGATGAGTAACTAACATTACATATACTCAGAAAGGGGAGGGAGTCTTGATGTGGGCTATATGAGCTCCTTAAACTCATCCTAAGTGAAACAAGATACACAAAAGGGATGAATATTCTACAGTTTCACTTATGTGAGGTACCTAAATATGGAAATTGTGCAGCACACTGGGGGTTACCAGGGTTGGGCATAACATAATAGGGGTCACAGTGTCAGGAAAATTGATTCACGCTTGCAGATCCTTTTGTTGGTGATGGAAATATTCTGAAGACAGTACTGATAATTGGATTCCATTGGCAGCATAATTACTGGTCACCGAATTGCACATTAAATGGCTAAATCGGCAAAATAAATGTTGTGGAATCTTATGTTGTATATATTTTACCACAGTCTTTAAAAATTAATTATGTAATTTACCAAAACCATTAAATTGTACATTTAAGTGGATGAGTTATATGTTATGTGAATTGATTTCAATAAAATTGTTCAAAATGAGAAAATCATATGAATGGACTCATCTCAATAAGGAAAGTGGATGGCAATAATCTCATGAAAAGATACTCAACAGTATTAGTCATTGGGGAAACACAAATCAAAATTCCAATAACATACCATTTCTCACCAGAAGGACGGCTATCATAAAAAAGACAGATGACAGCAATTGAGCAGGATGTGGGAAATTAGACATGTCCTGTGCTACTACTGGAGATGTGAAATGGTTTTGCCACTTTGGATAATAATTTGGCAGTTCTTCAGAGTTAAACCAAGAATTATCACATAACCAAAAATTATACTACTAGAAAATTAAAAAAATACATCCACATAATAAATCACACATAAATGTTTATAGCAACATTATTCATGATAGCCAAAAAATGGAAACCACTCACATATACATCACCAACTGATGAAAAGATAAAACATAGTATACCCATTGGTCCTAATGCTATTGAGTTATGACCAAGGCTGAAGTATCTATAAATGTTGCTACAACGTTAAAGAGCCTTGAAAACATTATGCTGTATGAAATAAGACAAAGCACTGAATATTTTACTACTCTGAATATATGAAATGCAAAACTGAACAAATCTATAGAGAAAGGCAACGGATATGTGGTGGGCCAGAGTATTTGTAGAGAAAGAAGATGCAGCTTGACTGCTAATGGGAATGAGTTTCACTTTGGGTGCCCAAAGTATTCC
The DNA here is from genome assembly GCA_004027595.1 of Dinomys branickii. Taxonomy (NCBI): domain Eukaryota; kingdom Metazoa; phylum Chordata; class Mammalia; order Rodentia; family Dinomyidae; genus Dinomys; species Dinomys branickii. The sequence continues at coordinate 58,595 of PVLD010012259.1, read as the reverse complement.
AAACTAGATCCTGGTGATAATTGCACAATTCCATCTATATAGTAAATAACATGGAGTTGTGTACCTTAAAGGGGAGAATTTTATGATATGTGAATTATACCTCAATAAGACTCTTAGAAACATAGGTTTTCCCTGCAGATTATGACATTTAAAGTGGAGATAAAATGTTTCTTATGTTCATCTTGTTTTTAAGGACTGAAAATTGAATCTTGGAAGGTGTTTTACCAAAATTTAAGTCAGTTAAAACCAATATGTTGATGAAGAAGTCTAGAGAAGTCTTCATTAACTTCAATCTTGGTATCCCTTTTTATACAGAGTTAAATTCAAATTTCCACTTTACTTGTTAATCTGCTTTTACTGCACCCTCTACATTAACCCTACTGCCTCGTTTGTTAGCTGCTTTCTCACATGCAGTCCAGGAGAACAGTTTCCTACATCCCTGCATCCTTTCACACCTTGTTTGTGTGCTCCCTTGGCCTGTTACCTCATCTTACTACTTTTGTCCTGATTTTAGCATGTCTTCTTTGACCTCTTAGATATAGTTGCAAAACAAAAGCAGTGAAACTTTTGATTGTCATCCAGAGTGATCTGACTTCCCTTCTACTTTGCTTCTCATCATAATTAATTTTAAATGTTCCAATCTGTATGGAGAGTATATTTTGGTTTTGATTTTGTGCCCCCCCCTTATTTTTTTGGTTGAGGAGACTTGTTCTAATTCTCTTAGCATCCATAAGGGATTGGAATAACTCATTAACAGTTTCCATTAAGTAAAAATTAGACTAAACTAGGTATGGTGGTGGACACCTGCAATCCCAGCACACTGGGAAACTGAGGCAAAAGGATCACAAGTTTTAGCCCAGTTTGGACAGCTTAAGGAGGTTCAGTCTTTAAATGAGAGAAAAAGAGAGAGAGAGAGAGAGAGAGACAGACAAACAGATAGACAGACCTAGTATGTAGCCCCTGGATTCAATCCATTATTGGAAAAAAGGGGATTAAAATACTAGTTTCCTTGATAAGGATTTAGCGGAGCTAATCATTAAATTAATATTTTGAAGTTTTTCTTCTATAAGCACAGAAAATTATAAAGAAAATTAAGAGTCATTGTTATTCTTTCTTTGTATTTCCAAAATAAATGAAAGAGGGTAAAAATTCTTTATATTTCCAAGATAAACATAAGAGAGTGGATAAAAAATTCATTTCAGGTGAAAAAATAATTAGAAGACTGGATGCCATTCAGCTTTGTTTTATGTTTTATGCTATTAATGCCTAAATTAAAACCAAAATCTACAGTGTGAGCCTGCCTCCCTTACTCCTAGTTTTCAGGATGGATTTTATTTACAAAGCTGAGCTCACCTATTTCTTTGAAGCCTTCTGTCATTTATAGTTCACTAAGGTATTTCTATGAGGGATTAGGGCTGAAAGGAATTTATCACTGAATGCAATTGCAGACTTAATGCCTCATTCACAAAAGAGAAAGAAAAATAAACCCTCCCATTTTTTCAGCCAGTCAGGTTTTTAAATTTGTCACAAATGAAAAGCCGAACTTGCTGGGAAAGGGTGATTTATTTGTTTGTAGGCACAGAAAGGAAAAAAAAATGCATGAAAACCCCACATCAACACCCATTTGAAGAAATGACTGGAAAACATTCCTGCCTTAAGGGAAAAAAGCATTAAATATTTAAAATACTGTCCTTCACACACACACACACACACACACACACACACACACACACAAAGTCTCCTTTGTTAATGTGAATACATGTTCGCTGGAAATCTCTTTAAAGTTTGGCAACATGGAATTCTGTTTCTTTACTTAAACCCTGGAACTGGAAGGTCAGCTAAATGTCACTGGGTCATTAAGACCTTTTGAGGCTATGTGCTTTGGAGATGTTTATAAATCTACATCCCTCAACCTTATAACTTCTATAAAAGTTCTTCTAAAAGCAGAGCCTATTTGTTCTGCTTCTTTTGAGAAAACATCTCTCAGTCATCAGCCCTGAGAGTAGCCAAGGACACTGTCACAGACTGGAGTTCCACTGACACTGTCACAACTTGAAGCTGTGGGGAGTTGCAAACTGGCTTTGTTTATAACCTTTCTAAGCCATGGAATAATTATAACAGTAAACAAAATGAGACAGCACCTGAGAAAGACACTAATCCATACTCATTTATTTCATGATTAAAAATTTGCCAATCCGTACTGTTTCCAAACATGGGGACAAGTTTGAAAGCGAAATTACAAGAAACTTCTCAGGAGGAAAGACACTGGACAAGATCAATGAATATTTTAGGCTTATGATCTCTGAAATCCATCTGTCCCATTTCTGAGTACACATTACTTAAACATATGCAGGCACGGACAGAGGAGCTTTGCCCTCCAGGAGAAATTTTATCTTTGACTATATGTTTTCTGGTCTGGTTGGCTGATGGGTAGTGGTAAAGTAAACTTTTCTGCCAGCATGAAGAAAGTACATGTGAAGCTGAAATGTACACAGGCTTGTAAGAGATAAAATATTGTTTGCACCTCTGACTTTGCCAACTCTGATCTGTATCCTCTACCTGAATGTGAGTCAGTTTCTGCTGCAGTAGCAAAATCTGAACCAGGTTAGTTATCAGAGAGGACAGGTGTATTTTGGCTCATGATTTCCAAGGTCCACAGTGAGTTGGCCCTGTGGCTCTGAGCCGCAGTGGCCCCATCCACCAAGTCAGTGTACATTGTGAAGAATCCTGCTCACCTCATGCAGCCAGGACACAAAAAGACAGGGCCAGGCCAGGGACCCAATGCTCCTTCAAGGCCCGGAGTGTGCTGACCTCTCCAACTGCCCTCCTCTTAAGGTAGCACCGTCTCCCATCACAGGTTGGGGATACTGGACAATGTCTATTCTAGATCCAACTACAGCAATAGGGAGAACCTGTGTTTTCTCACATGTGGTACCAATACTTTACTCTTTGGAACTATAATTTTCATCCCTAACATATTTAAATATACATTAGATACTTTTATCCTTTTCTTTTTTTGCATTAACAGAACCACCAAAATCCTGGTTAAAGAAATCAATTTGAATCAAACCAAGATTGTAAAGTATAAATGTATAAAACTGTATATGAAAAAGAACTTCTTAAGTGACTCACCACCACATGTAACCATAAAATTCAGATTACAAGGAATTTTACAGGACAGTTGGCTGTCATCTTCAATAGGTAAACTGTTTGGAAAAATAAGCACAGAGAAACATATATACATATATATTAAAACAACACATTGAAATGCAACATGTGAATGTATTTGCCTTCTAATTAAAACAAATTATTTAAAAACTAAGTCATGGGGAAAATTTAAATACTGATGGAGGATTTCAAAACATGTAGGGGCTTTCTCTCCCTGAAGGCAGTTGTAAATCCAGGACAGAACCAGGATCAAGGACAGCTGCTTGGAGGAGTCCAAGGCTTTGTTCACGTGACTTCTTCACCAGTGCTGGTCCCAGCTGCAGACACAGAAGCAGCCACTTGTGGACTGTTTCTCCCCCAAAAATCACCATGTGCCAGTGGAGCTGAGGTGAGTCACAGCCACTTGTGCTTGGGGAAGCAATCCACAAACTTCGGTCCTGAGTGCGGATCCGATGTACCTGATCATCCCACCCCAGACTCAAAGAAAAACTAGAATGCAAAAGCACAAACCAAAACTTCTAGGGTGCCACAAAGGCAGTTCTAAGAAGGTAATTTATAGCAATAAATATAAAGAAGAAAATTTTCAAATAAACACTCTCATATTACACTTTAAGGAACTAGAAAGAAAACAAATTTCCCCACACTTGACAGACAAAAAAAAAAAAAAAAAAAATTAAATCAGACCATAAACACGATGGAAAAGATGAGCAGAGACAACAGAAAAGAGTAACAAGTACAAAAGTTGTTTTTTTAAAAAGAATTTCACACCATCTGTACATCCTTCCTTGCATATCAGTCTCTCAACATTAAATTAATTCCAACCAAATAATGCCCTCTGTTTAAAGCAAAAAGAAATACTTCTACTCACCTTGTAATCTCATTTTAATCAGCAGTTGCACCACTCCATCTGGAAAATCAACTGCGTCTTCCTTCCAAAACACACACTTTAACTGTGTCTTTATTGCCAATGCCTTGGCTCAAGCCATCCCCTGGCAAGACACCCAAGCCAATTCCCACACGGTCTCCTGCCTCCAGACTCAGTGCCATCAAACTATTGGGCAGCCAAAGCAATCTCTCAAAAACATACTCTGCTGTAATTCAGACATGGAAATGGTCTAATTAATTATATAACCCTCATAATGGAACCCACCGCTGGCTCCAGGAGTAAAGCATTGGTACTTTGTTTGAAACCTCCTGTACGACAGTGTTTATGAAATCTCCTGTCTTCCCCCTAAAGACTATTACTATTATGCTAAAAATCTACATTCATATTCCAATGCTGTTCTTCATGCTGTTAATTATATAAGCATATAAAGTGCCCAACCTGGTAGATTTAATCAACTCTTTTTTTTAAGAGTAGCTTTAAATGTAATCCAACTGATCCTGGTAGATTGGCTGTAGTTCCATGTGGTTTTGGAAGTTCACTCTGTGATGTGCCCTCAGAGTATGTCCATTTTCAGTGCCTTATAGATGGATGGTCACTGTGGTGTGTTAGCCATTTGCTCTTGAAAAGCAGGGACATATCTCTGGGGACTCCTGTGATTTAGCCACATCCTGGTGATTGTGCTGTGAAGGAGCTGTGTGCCAGGCTACTCCAATCAAGTGACCCATTTTTACAAGGTTCATGGTGTGTGCGTTTGTGTAGAGTTACACAGAAATCATGATAACATTTCTTTCCTCTTCAAACTTTCTGCCCTGTTTTGCTTGTTTATCTCGAGTAATGTGGATTCACATATCACTGATTTATTCATTGGGCTATGGAATGTTATGAACACCATCTTTTATGACCCTTGCACAGTCACAGATTTTGCTGGTGGAAGTGCTTGATGTAAATTTTGTCTTTCTTGTTGAATGATATCTTCTGTTATGTGCCTTTAGCTCTCCCAGCCAAATATTATTACTTTATGTAACAATGGGTCTTTGCTTTGCATTTACATGCTTTGGATCACCATTTTTGCTGCATCCAAAGCTGTCAATAGAGTTGTATTTAATCATGCCATCTGGAGTGATCTGTTGATTGTAATCTGTTTACACCATTTTGTAGAATACATGCTCTTATAGTAAGCCTATAATTATGGTTTATATTTAGTTTAATGCTGCTGCAACAGGTTGAAAGTTCTCTACCACTCTTTACAGGATGCATTTGCTGCTACTAAGAATTTGTTCACTCCCATTCCTTACAGGTGAACTGCCTTGTCCGGATGCCTTTTGATCTTCTCTCTCTTCTTGGTCATCTGCTACCCCTTTGGCTGTTCGGGATGCTGCTGGGGTCTGGATAAGAATCTCCCAGAGGCTTGTGCATTGAAGGCTTTGTTCCCACCCCACGACACTGTTGAGAGTGGAACCCTGTGAGATGCGGTGGATCTCTGGGCATCTTCTGGTCCCCAGCCCTTGAAGGGGACTGTGGCGTGCCAGGTCTCTTTGCCCTCTGGTGGCCTTCCAGTCCTCATGGGGTGAGCAGTCCTTCTGCCACACACTCCCCCACTGATGTCCTCTGGTGCCAGAGGGCCAGCAGCAGTGCAGTTAACTGTCCATAGAGTGGTACCTCCAAAGCTATGAGCACAAATTCACCCCCTCGGGTACATTTTTTATACTAACAGAAAGCTAGCTAACGTAAGCGCCCCCCCCCTTTACCTGCCATGGTTAGAACTTCTTACGTTGCTGAAGCTCCTTCTCTCATTTGAGTGAGACAAAGTACAAACAAAGAGAATAATAAAGGACAGAAAAGAGATGAGGGATGGGTCTCTCACAAAGAGATCCAAAGCATCAAGGGGGAGGAGTGCAGGGCAGAGGGTGGGGAAATAGTAGAGGAAAGGTGGCCACGGGCAGGATCCTAATAACCTCAGTGAATGTAAAAATTATGTGCCCTAAACACAGACTTTTAATGATATCAACAAGCATGAGAAGAGGAAGGGAAGTTAGAGGAAGAGGGAGGGAGAGGAAAGGAGATTTTAAAAGAAACAAGCTGTACTGTGTGCACGCACCCATCCCCCAAGATAATTGTAAAGTGTGTGTGCTGCAAACACATGCTAATAAAAAAATTGAAGAAAAAAGCCTCCCCCTGGGATAAACCATTAGCCACTGTTTCCATAGTACACAATTATAAATACTGGCAGTGAGATCTGGCTAGTGTGCATGGCAAATGTTTCTACAGTTTGGCCTTTCTATCTTGTGTGGTGATTTTTGTTCCTTTCTCGAGTAAATGTGTACTCATACATGGGGATATATCGGTATTTATTTCTGTTTTCTTATTTTGCACTATTTCTTTAAATTTTCCATATTTCTATTCTGATTCTTTCATATTAACTCAATTTTGTTTATTCAAAGTTATCTACCCCACTGGTTTGGAATTTACCCACTATCTAATATCTTTTAATGCCTATTCATGTTCTTTTATTCACAACTAAGACCTTGTGTTTTATTTCCACGTTTCAACTGTCCAAAAGCATCACAGTGATCATATAGGATTGTGACATGTGACAGGCTTTAGCTGTGAGAAGCAATTTTGTGTGCACTCTGGGTTTCTACTTGCATGCTAGGGCTTTCCTCTGGGTTAATTTCTCTTGTTACTGAGCTACATCTAGAAGTTACTTGTGTGTAAGCCTGATGGCTTTAAATTGCACTGATCATCTTGCTCTCCAAAATGCTTTTGTGTGGTTTTACTTCTATGACAACCACAGATATATAGGTGTTGGTATAGTACTTTGCCTTTCTGTGATATCTTTGAAATATAACTTGTGTTACTTTTTAGTTAACATTATTTCCAATTTCAATAGTTTCTCTCTATTTTGCCTAGCTATCTATATAATTGCACGCTAAATGTTTAGAGAATGTTTATTTGTTTACCTGGATTAAAAGGTATCTTCCTTCTTAATCTGAAGCATTCACATCTTCTATTATGATGAGAAAACTTTGGGAGAAGTTGTTACTTCTTTTAATATTCTCTCTGAAGTATATCAATGAGTTAGCAGGAAGAACTTAGGTGCTCTCAAAAACAAAAAGAAACAAACAAACCAGCCTAAATTACCTACAGTAGCTTAAATGCCAAGAAAACCCATGCAGGTAGATGGGTGGCCACGAGAAATATGAGATCCAGGTACTTCCCAATCTCCTCTGCGGACAGCAGCTGAGGACCTTGTTACATGTACTGGGTTCACAGTGTTCTTACTGGGAGGGGAAAGATACAGCCGTGCTTCCACTGCCTGCTGTGACCAACACCATGGCCATGCCCACTCCATGTTAAGGAGCCTACAAAATTCACTGAATTTTTCACTCAGGAATGAAAGGCCTGACATGAAGGGGAGGTCTGCATGGTGGTTATGTGAGCTAAGTTATGAGACATCAAACTCTAGAATGGGTGTATTGAGTTGATACAATGATATACTACACAATGTCTTCATCTTTTTACTTTATATTCTAAAAATTTAAAAAACTAACAAAACAACAATGAAGACAAAATCAAAACAACACAAAAACCGCAAAAATGATACATAACCTCAAAACAAAATGTCAGGAATTAACACTGGTTGCTACATTACCCACTGCTATCTTCAATGAAGTGGTATGCCTCTATCTGGTTATATGTGCAACCATTCTGAAGATAACGTTATGTAATATAGCAACCATTGTTAATATCGTATCACCATGTTTTGTAATTCTGTATCATTTTTATTGTTCTCTATGCTGTTTTGTTTATGTATTTGTTTTTATTATTTTGAGTTTTAAAAATGAAAAACAAATATACAAGGATAGCTGGGATAGGTGTAGTGCTGATGTCTGTGGTTTATTGAAAGGAACAGTCGATGCTTAAAATTTTCTTTGTTCTTGACCAATTTTGCACACTTGAATCTGGTAATCAGAATGACTGATCTGAAAACAACAATATGCGACGTAAGAACCATTGTTGAACTACCATCTTGTATGGTGAAGCTCTGCATATACAGTTTTTTAAAGGAAGAACTTTTGGTTAGGTGTAATAAAGATCTGACTTACTTTATTATACCTTCATGGAAATAAAATGTTTCTTACCATTTAGACAAGAGTCAGGGCACATTTTATTTTGTTTTGTTTTGTTTTTAACAACAGCATGTGTGCTACTTCCCTTTGTCCAATGAGAAAAAATGACTACATAATAGCAATAGCACAATCAACATGGCTCTTAATACGCTTGTTCGTTAAAAGAAACCACAGCTATTCCCCCCTCGGTATCTCTTAGCACATACCACAGAGATATACGAACACTCATGTTTGTAGCAGCACAGTTTATAGTAGCTAGATCTTGGAAAAAGCCCAGATGCCCATCAAAAGATGAATAGGTAAAGAAAATACGATATTTGCATACAATAGAGTACTACTCTGCCATAAAGAAGGATAAATTTTACCCTTTGTAGTAGAGGAGGGAAGAAAGGAGGGGAAAAGGGATTTAAAGAAAGAAATGGAAGGAAAAAGTGGAAACAGCTTTTGTTAATGAGGAGGGGATGAAAGGTCAAAGTAAGGAGAAGGGAATGGAAAATAGATTATATCATGTGCAAGTACAGATCCCCTATAATGAATGTGATTCTTATGTATAGTAAACACATACTAAAAACAATAGATACAATTTTTTAAAATTGAAAATTAAAAATTAAAAAAAAAGAAAGAAACCATAGCTCCTTGGAGAAATGTCATTGTCTAAGGGTGGACAAAGAAAAGAGGAACTGAGCTAGAACGTTTTGTTCACCTAAAATAGGAGGAGATATTCAAAGAATGAGAAAACGCCAAGGGGGTAGAAGTCAACATGCAAACATTCCCATTCTCCAGATTCTGAATAATTCAAGCATCAGAATAAATGCTGATACCATCAGGTTATATATGACCCACTGTATAGCCCATGGAAATAAGACTATGAGTGATTCATTACAATAGCCAAAGAAAGGCAGAATTGTGGAATCAAGTCACTGAAGCATAATGTACATCATTTGATAAAGCTTTAGTTAATATTCACTGCTAAGTAAGACTATATTATAGGCAGTTGGAGTCCTGGCAAAGAGCCCGGTACTTTTAATTTTTGCTTTCAGTTGTTTTAAGTTTGTTCTGCATGAAACCTAGAGAGAAAAATCTCCCTGAAACGGAAGACTGCAGACAACTGTCATATTAGTCTTTGAAAATAAATACCAAGGAGTATCTTCTTAACAAGGAAATTATATAATTCTGGGGATATATTTATGTAATAAATTGCTTAAATATAATTACTCCAAGGATGGCTAAATAATTCCATTTTAATGAAATGAACTTTAAAACTTTTCCCAACATTGCCAAACAATTAAACTTCTACAACATCAAATTTAATTATTTGTGTGACTTATCCTCTCATGCAGAGTAAAGATTTAGGAACTTCCAGTGGGCAACGAGAAAATTTCACAGAGTTTTCAGACACAAAGTAAAACTTGAATATTATAAGATTTGGGGTTGAGATCTAAATTTTGAACAAAAGAAGTGACAAAAGGAACCCTCAGTTGAGGAATCATAGTCGTTAAATAGAGTAGCAATCAGAATTTTTTAATAAGCGCTAGCTTATTTAAAATACAAAGAATTTAATTTTCATATATTCTGCTTAGATTGATAGGAGCAATATTTCTGGGTAGTTTCAGAGGTTTTATAATTAATTCATGTTTTTCCCATTTTGACTTTAAATCAGTGTATTTGGACTAAATGCATGATATTCCACTGCAACAAATGCTGGCCACAGTGGAGGTAAAATTGTGCTTCTCTTCTCTTGCTTGAGCACCTCCTTTCTGGCTGATGGACTCCTTGGTCCAGAAGTTGTCACTGGAATGCATCCACCTGTAAGCAAGGTGTTTCCACAAAGAGGGTGTAATGAGCCATGGCCACAGCGCACAGGTTCCACAGAGCAGCTCCAGTGGTGCTGATCCTTCACAGCCCCGAAACTGACTTCCCAAGGAGAGAGGGAGAGAAACATTCTCCCTAGGAACAACCAATAACTCCCCATCACCCCAGAGTTGCAAAATTATGTAACTCCAGGAAAAAGAGAACAGAGAGAGAGAGGAAAGAAGGAAGGAAGGAAGGAAGGAAGGAAGGAAGGAAGGAAGGAAGGAAAGAAAGAAAGAAAGAAAGAAAGAAAGAAAGAAAGAAAGAAAGAAAGAAAGAAAGATTGAGAGAAAAGCAGTGGTTTCACATGGAGTCTTTCTTCTTTCAAGGAGCAAACTCAGGATATCTGAACCCAGGGCCCTGAGGTTCTGTGTTCTCAGGGCTGGAAATCCAATGAAGGGAGCAGGCCAAAGCTTGGTTTGACCTCCAGAACAATAAAGAATAAATAAAGGAGAAACACTATATTTATGGACTTAAAATCAAAGGAATAAACTCTAATTAAAGTCACTCAGCATTTCCCTGTGGGGAAAGCCTGAAAGCCACCTGGTTGGTGGATAAGGGTGATGTGTAAGGGATCCTGGTGACATGAGTTAGTGATGAAGGAGACACAGCCACCCATGTTTATATAGGTCCTGAGCAAGTGTTCTGTAAGAGGGTTTTGCTTTTTTCTTTCCACCACTGTATTGAATTTATTATTCAGTGGCACTGACACAGCTGGTGGTGCTCATGGTGACTCCACACAGGAGGACCCCAGCCTTCCAGGACTTACCTGTTTACCTGTTCCTCCCCTCTCTGGGGTACGAGGGGCTCCAGGCCATTTACCGTAATAAACCTCTTAATGTGTTTATTTTCAATTTTGGGGCATCTGAGTTGTGGTTCTCTCTGAACAAATGAAAATCCAAAAGGACTGGGTGTCCTGCCCTGCCTGCCCATCCAGAGGCCCAGCACATCCCTGCAGAGAGGGCATTTCCGCTGCCCTGGGACCCAAAATTAATAGGAACAGCATCAAGTATGAATGACACAAAGGCATGGAGCAGCCTGAGAACCTGTCAGACCACTGAGCGGGGACCATCTCAAGGTGTCATTGGAGAGTGTGAGGACATGCTGCAGTGGGCAAGCCAGGAGTGGTGCTGCCTACCACTCTTCCAGGAAGTTGTCCAAGGCCAGGATGCCCTCCCTCAGGCCCTTGGGCTTGCGGGTGTCCTCCACCACCTGGCTGGGACAGTTGCTGTTGTGCAAGGGGTCTCCAGGCAGGATCTGTTGTGTGAAGAAGTGAAGATCATCTCGTGATTGATCAGTAAAGCCCGCCACCCTTCTCCTCTCCAGAAGCTGCCTCAGTCATGTGCATCTGACTCCCCACAAACAAGAGTCCCCTCCTCCCTTCACCCTGAGAATCTGACCTTGACTCTAAACCATTGGTTGCATTCGAGTCAGGTCAGCATCTACGTCTTAGGGGCTGAGAACTGGACTGAGACAAGCTGAGACTATTCCCCACTAGCCCCAACCCATCATCTGATAGCAACGTAACTGAAAAGTGGAGTAAAGCCACCACCATCTGGGAAGGAAACTCTTCAAAAGCACACGCTAATAGTTGATTCCTAGTCTTGTCTTAGCCTAAGAATTGTGCACTTTTCTCCTTACATAAAAATGCAGGGCATGTAGGCAGCACACTGTGCTCTCCATCCTCAAACCTTATTTCTCTCTTAGTGAGCTAAATCCAACTTCTTTGTCAAAGACAGGTCAGGGCCTGTTCATGGGACAGCCCGGTGGAAGGGGGAACAAGACAGAAGTACGTGGCATAACGTGTTATAGGCAAGGCTTGGAAATAATGGACACCACTTCTCCTTCATGTTGTCAGTAACTGTGGTGGATTGACAACTGGTGGTTAACATGTAACCCCCAGCTTGACTGAGCCAGCATAGTGCTGGGTGTGGGTGGCCCACCTGGGGGTTGTTGCTGGCAGCATAAGGGGCAGAACTGGAGAGGAAGAAGTGAGAAGCTGTTGGGAGCGGGTGGAAGCTGTAAGGAGCTGTTGGTTCTCTTGGAGGAGTTCATCATGCTGGCTTTCTTGATGAATGCAGCTGTTCTCTCGAAAGGAGCCTGGGACCTTGCTGGCACTGAGAATGGCTTTGGTTCACTTTGGGGGGAGCTCTGATCCTCACTTTGAACATTGCTTCCTGGCTCTGCTCCATCTCCAGAAGCTTGTCACATTGGCGTGCCTGAGGGGAGCTTGGCTGTTATCAGTGGAGGAGCTCGGGATCTCACTGCTGCTGAGGATGGCTGTGGTACCTTTCAGCGGAGCTCTGGTTCTTACTTTGACAGTAGCCTCCTGGCTACAGTGCAGGTCCCTCAGCCTGCTAGCACAGATTCTTTATCCCACTGGCAGAGACTTTCTATCTTCCGCCAGTGATCTTTGGGCCTTCCCAGCACAGATGTGTGAAACAGACCTGCAGGAGACATTGTCATGGGCTCTAGGCCTCTAGTTGGACTCACTGGAGAGATTGTTATGGGCTATAGGTCTTCAGATGAACCCATGCAGTCATTACCATGGGATCCAGGACCTCAGCTGGATTCACTGGGTCTTTAGTGTGCGGACAGATTTCCTGCACTGTCTTTTATATGATACTTTAGGTGAGTATTATAAAACTATGTGTCCTGTATTGTTCTCCTTGCAAAACCCTGAAATACAACAGTAATAATGTGGTCAAGAATCTACATCAAGCTGCAGTGTGGTGTGGAAATGTAGTCCCTAAACATGCAGCTACCTGGCTACCTTGAATTCTGTCATACTGGAAGGAAAGGGGCACTTGATTTAATGGACAGTTCACAAGTCCTATCAAATCTGCAACATGGCTGCCTTTGTCGAGGACTGTGATTAAACAAATTTTTGCTAAAGTAATCATCACTGAATTTTAAAAATTCAGCTCATTAATTAGTGAGGTGAAGATATGATGGTGAAGGTAGTTTAAAGGGTGGGGTGTAAAGTTATATGTGTCATCCCTGTGTCTGCAAAAGTGTTTCTGAATAAGATTTGTATTTGAAGCAGTGACTGAGTACATCCCATTGTCCTCCTAGTGTTATCAGGCCTGATTCAATAAATGAAGACTTTAGTAGAAGAAAAAGACAAAGTAAGAGGGAATTCCTCTTGCTTGACAGGTCTTGCAGGGGTGTTGCTGTTTTGGGGCCTTTGCACATGGAACAAAACACTCACTGCTTCTGGGTCTGGAGCCATGTGTGATTGCGTGTGCTTTCACCCTGGACCTGCAACGGTCCGTCACCTCCACTGGTTTCCAGGCCTTCACCCTCGGAATAGAAGAGCACACTGGCTCTGGTGTGTCCAGCTAGCTGGCATGGGCAGTTTCTTATAACAAATCTCTATTTCTCTCTCACTATTTATGTATATACATAAAATATTGCACACATAAAATAGTTATATAGTTTAATAAGCAATGTATAATGTGTGCAATAGAGAAGTGTTAATAAAAGCTAACAAAACTAAAGGGAGACAACATGATAATAAGAGATTATTTCTACCCAACTAAGTCTATAAATTAGAATAAAGGCTGACTGTGAAGAAATGAATGAACTCAAATGTGGGTGTATTCTTTATGAACAATTAAGTGGTCTTTGGATGAGATTTTCTCCTAGAGACTTCAAATAGGGTGCCATCATTCTTGACACTGTCCTGTCCCTTCCTTATTATTTTACTCTGCATTGTTCTTAAATTTTCAGATGCACCGAGTTTCTCTTCTCTCTCTTGTAGCTCTGCCACCTCAGCTGGTTATATGTGTAACGTTACCATGAACCATTGCTAATGAGCTTCATGTGTCCTGCCTCATGTTTCTGGAAATTTTGTAATTTTAGTTTGTGAGCTCAAGTTGAGTTTTGCCTTCAGCAGAGAAAACTTGCCGGGATTTAGCTGTGGCTGACCCTCTGCATAGGATCTTCTTTCTTCTTCTGGGTCCCCCAGGACCTTATGTGAGGATGAAATTTGTTGAGAGTCTAGAAGTCAAGAAATGCAGAGTAGGTATGTGGCAGTGGAGAAGACGCAGCATGAACCAGAGAGTGAGCCCAGCTGCCATGTGTGACCTATATGTGATATATGACCAGCTGCAGAGTGGAAGGAATTAATGTTGGATTTCATTTTGATTTATGTCTCCATACATCCAGTCAGACTCCACACATTGCTTCAGAAAGTCTCCCCAAACTGATCGGCTGTGGGTAAACAAGGCGGAGAGCGCCCCCATGGGTAGCACACCATCTGAAGGGTTCACAGAGCGTCATTTTACTTTCAAATCAAGGAGCACAGTTAGAAGTTGATGCCCCTGTAAGATAGTATTTTAAATTACTATTTGCTTCCCCTTCCACAGCTTATTAAGATGTATAATGAATTGCCTTCCTGGAAGTGCATCTCTTAACTTTTACTGTTGTTGTTTTGAAAGTGACTCTTTAATCTCCTTTGTGCCTCAAGAACATTCAAAGTGTATTTCATATTGATTTGATTTAAATCAACCCATGGAAAATACAGAACGTGTATGTATGATGAATGTATTTTCTTTCACTCAAAGTGGCAAATTATATACATATTCACTCAAAAGATATTTATTTTATTTGGTGACACATAATACAGTTCTTGCGAAGGATACATTTTAACATTGCTGTGCAATAAAAGTACTTCTCTCAAATTTCTAATATGCTCACACTGGATGGGCTTGTGGATATTGTGCCATGACACAATTTATTTTGGAAAAGAATTCATGAAATTATGTTCAGAAAAATAGGCTATCAGAATATTGGAGCTCTGGTCACCCATAAATCCCTTTGTGTTTATGCTTGTTTCCTGTGACCCTCAAGAGGCAGAATCTCCTATAGGTCCTGCACTGATTTCATTTTAATCTGGCAAGTAGGTGAGAAGAGGATCAGCTAGCCAAACCTTTAGTCTCAAAATAAATTGTGTGTTCAAATATATTAGAAGGCAGTTTGTAATACATTCGTGTTACCCAATTATTGTTTCAATATTTGAAAAATGAGAATAACTAAGATGCAAATATGTAAGAGACAAAACAATATCAACTTCTATCAACATGGTCATTTGGTTATTTTGCATGCAACCACTTGTGTGATGTTATTTATTGCACAAGAACCTGTCCCTTAGAATTTTCTAAATATGGCTCACACCAAATACGCTCTACACTATTTTTGCAAATTTCAACTGCAGTCATGCTTAGCACAATCAAAAAGGTGTTCTAGGACCTTAGTGTCCTGGAGTTTCTGTTCTCCTTGCCAACCTCATGTCTGAGATCTTAAGGTAGAGGTGATCATGCACCCGCAGTGAACTGTTGTAAGGGCTGTATGCATACTTGCCAAGAAAAGCATTGTAGGACCAGTGGGAAGGGAACAGGACCAGGGTCTTTCTGAGGAGAAAGAACATCTCAGGAGGCTCTGCCGAGGAAGGCACAGGACCGACCCCAGTGAGGACAAAGCGAGTGACCTCAGGACTTACGTAGGGGGTGAAATGAAGCAGTTCTCAAGGTCTTCCTCTGAACAGGTGAAGCGAGAGAAACTGTAGTTAAGAAGAAACAGGGAGCTGTGGGTGAGAATAACACACTTGGATGAGGGTTTGAGAGTGAGCTTTGTCTAATACCTTATAGCAGTGGGCTATTTTTATATAGTTCAGTAGGAATACTTAGGTTTTATTAGTGGGAAAAATGGGCTTTCACACAGAGACCAGAGAGCAGTCTCTATGATACTGTGTACTGTTTATTGTGTTCTTACCAAGAAGTTATAAAGTTGTTATTGCTAGTCATAAAGTAAATGAGTTTTGCCCTTGTGAACTTTCCTCCCTGCCTCCTTACACCTGTCTGTCTATCCTCTATCTATTTATCTATTTATCTATCTATATCATCTGTATATGTGACTATATACAAATACAGGTGTCTATGTATATCTATAAATAAGTATATGAATAGAAAATTAGAGGAGAGAAAGAGCAAGGGTATGTGGCTTTTATCACCACGCATCAGGAACTTAGTTCAGAAGATGAGAAAGACAGAGAGAAAGCGAGGGAGGGCGGGAGGGAAAAGCAGAGGGAGAGGGAGAGGGAGAATGGTAATGAGTCCCCACAGCAGACTGTAATAAACATCGCACCATTTTGGGGAAAAATTTATTGACTTTTCTTTCAAGTAATTATTTTTGGTATTATGTACATGGAGAAATGCAATGCACTGAGTTTTGGTAGGTATCAAGTCACTAGAAAATTATTTTTAAAATAACTACCTTGTATTTTAAAGTCGTGGGGTAACAAAACTTGACATGAGATCTGCCCTTAATGCATTTGAAGTGCACAGAGCAATGCGGCTCAGCACAGGCGAAGTGTGGTTCCACACACCTCTAGACATTATTTGATCATCCACCTGATCCTTGTGTCTGCTGGACAGTAGCTCTGCATTTCCCTTCTGTTCCAAGAGCTCTTGTGTTCTGACACATCACATAAGCAGAATGCCAGGGCATTCATCCTCTGTGCCTGGCTTTCATTGCTTAGCAAAATGTCCTTCAGGTGTATGCTTATTACCACATATGACAGGATGCCCTTCTTTTTAAAATTTAAATTAAATGCCATTATATGCATGCACCACATTTGCTAAGTGAAAGGAATGAATCTGAAAGTGCATCACACTGCAACTCTCACATCCTGGCAGAGGGAACCTGTGAAGGCATTGGAAAGATATGTGGTTTGTGGAGAGGGAGGATTGCCACGGTGGGGCAATGATGTTTAAGTCAGTGGAGATATTCTGTGTGACACTTTCTTTGTGGATGCACTTTGTACATTTGTCAAAAACACACAATGCACAGCCCAAACGCAGAACAGAGGTGTAAATGCAGGCCGTGCTGATGGTGTTCTGCCTGTCTGGTGACCTGTTGTAGTGAATGCGAGGCAGTGAGCCCAAGTGCAGACACACTTGTGCAGGAAACAGGGAGGAGGAAAGCTCTGTATTTATGTTCAGTTTTCTGCAAATATTTAACTGTTCCAAAAATCATCCAATAAAAACAGTGTGTATTTTCAATCAAAGAGAAGGTATAATTTGAGCTACATAAGTTAGTCTTCTCATCCTTCCTATTAGCAAAAAGTAAAAGAAAGAAAGAAAGAAAGAAAGAAAGAAAAAGAAAAAGAAAAAACTTTAAAAAGTAAAATAAAGTCTCAGAATCATTTTTGGTGTGCATCTGGAGAAAAATATCTATAATTTTAATGCGAGTGGAACTTAAGACTGCTCCAAGTAAGGAAGTTTTGTCTCATTCTTTAACCAATGCCAATTATCTTTGGCAAATAGAAAGTTGTCTCCTGCTTCATTCTACTGAGGCTTAATTTCAATAGTAGCTTGAAATGGCCAATAAATCAACCTGATTTAATAAACTGTGACAAACTTACAAAAATGATCATAAGTGCTTGAAAAACAATGTTTTCAGTAAATACTGCTTTGAAGTAACTTCTCAAATATCTTAGTTGGGAGCTCTAGTTTTTTCTTATATGCTAATAACATTGTTTTGTGTGTGGAACTAAGTACTCTTAGGCTTGTATTTTAAAAAAACAATTTTTTTTTCAGAATTAAGACATCCTAAAGAGGATTCGAAGGCAGATATGAGAACCTTCCTCAGATAATTTCACATAGGTTGATATTATTGAATAAAATAAAGTGTTATTGTTTGAAAGCAGTTCTTTATGTATTATATGAAATATAGATAATAAAATTATGTTGTTTTTAGTAGCTAAGACACAAATCGTGAGGTAAATATCAGTGTAAGAATAAAATAAATTAAATTAATATTTAAATTGATCAAAATGTAAATATCAGCTCATGATTACTTCCAAATTAAGTACATATCATTATTTTCCATGCTATTTTTAAAGGAATAAAACTGTAGCATCATTATGTAACCTTCATTCCAAGATTTTTCTCTAATAAGTATTATCAATCACTGGAAAGAAGGAGAATTTATTACAAAAGTGGCTGATTGTGTCTCAGAAGATGTGTGTGATACTCCTGGAATATGTCATCTGAGCAGGGAGAAAACTCACACTCAGTGAATCCATGTGATCTGCTCGGTACCCAGGACAAAGATGAGAACTTGAAATGACAAACAAAATTTTAAGTACAACTGAAACTCATTGCATGTATGAAACCACATGCATTTATGATTAAAGCACAGACCAGAAATAACAACCACAAAACAAAAGCAAAGTGAAACATCCCATTAATCATGATTGGAAAGAATCAACGATGAAGTCCTTGCCACGAAACTCAGAGTGTAAAGGATGGGGCGCAGAGAGGCAATTATTCTGCCAGTCTTCTCCAAATGACACTGCATGTAAATCAAATAGAGCAGTGTGTGAGGGAAAGCTTTGTTTTCATGGAAGAATCCTGAGAAATAATTATGGAAGGAAAGACACAACTAAGAGGAAACAGATAATTTTGAACCATTTGTTTCATGCAAAGAACAACGATGGCTGTGTCTTTCATGAGGCAAAGGAATCCCTGGGCCAGAGTGCCTAGTTGTTGCCACCTGGATTACTAGTTACCAGGGTAGAATCAACCACAGTTCTGAACTGTCTCCCTGTGGTGGACAGTAACACCATCTTTGAGATATTCTTGCCAAAAGTAATTAGCACACAAAGAATATGAAGTTTGTAAAAAGAGCTCAGTTACAGAGAGTATAAATGGATGGGAGGTGGGCGCAGGCCCAAGTACAATTACATCTGGTAATCAGAGAGTGTGGGCTACACTACAAGATACATAACTACTGTCTTCAGTAAGTCATTCGGATAAAGAAGCAAAGAACAGCAACCTTAACAGAGGAAAAGATCACCCCAGCAAAAAGAGGCCAAGGATCCAGCATTTGGAAGTCTGTGAATTTGATCAGGATCTATTTGGCACACCAAAATTCTAAAAGGAATAATTGAGGCCATGACAAACATTTGGATACCAGATGATTAAAAACTTTCTGATAAGTGAGTATAAAATAATTAAAAAGATTATCATTAAAAGTTTTTAGGTGCAATTATAACCTTGTAATTGCAAAAGATATGTAATTTCAGAGGCTGAGTTATATAGTACTCAAGGGGCATGAATTCAAGTATTTTCTGTAAAAATCTTTCAGCAATTACAGTGAAGGTGATGGTTAAAACTAATGTTACTAAACTGAGGAAAATTTGACTGTAAGTTATTGGTCTATGTATATTATCCTATATAGTTGAAATTTTTTTACAAAAATTAGAAACTTTAAAAAAGTGATAGGTTAATTTAGGAAACTGTTTCCATTTATAAGAAGTACTACCAAAAAGAATGTATCAAAAATATGAAAATAAAGAAATAGACAAATAAAAAATAGACAAAACAAAAATAGCCATTGTATAAAAAAACAGATTCCAAAATCTTATATGAAGCAACACAAGAGAAAATTGACCATATATACAAAGTACATAAAGAGCAAATAAAATACATAAATAGAGTTTAGAGAGGAGAGTATTATATGTAACAGGTTTTTAGAAACCACCAAAAACAAATAATAGACATCAACTTTTATGAGGGCAATAGCATAGATTTAAAATTTAATAAAAATACTCATCTGTGTGTGTAATTCTGAACTTCAAGAAACGTGTTGCAGACAGTGGAAGAACATCTGGACTGATGAAAATGTATAATTTACAAATTCAGTAAGTGTAGACTACTAAACACATAGAACACATGTTCATGAAATGAAAACACCTAGTTTCTTTTCAAACTTACTTCATATAGATATAAAGATGATCATTGATTGGGTCCTAAAAGGAATTTGGAGAAATCACCCAAAATGCAACCAAGTGACTAGAGTTTGATGAATATAAAAATAAATAACAGCAAAAAAAACCCAAATGACATAGCAAGTGGTCTTTTTGAATATCCCAATTTATTTTCAAGATTTTTCTACATCATCCTTGTATTGCCAAGAAAATCAGTTGTTGGCTGATGGGAATGGAAGAGTATGACTCCCGATCTCCTCGCACTGCACAGGAAACATTTAGAATCCCAGATAAGATGGAACTGCAACTACCTTTCCAAAATGGAGCACCAATGGAAGTTTACTGTGTGTGTCTGAGGAAATAACGAAGACTCGGGGAGAAACTCCCTATTGAAAGTGAATCTTTCATTTTGAAGCTCTGAGTCCCAAGTGCAGCTGACATAGTGTGTGAAGATAGGGCAGGAGAAACATTTCTCTAAAATCCCATTGTCCTTCCAGCTGGAAGAACTAGCACATTGAAGCCAGGCAATCACAGAGGTAGAGGTGAACAAGCCAAGAGGCAATCGACACAGTCTTACACTCTGCACCTGAACTACACATGTTTAGACCCGGCTCGAAGAAACTCACTTGAGGAGGACAATTCAGAGCTGAGCCTCTAGCTGCTATTGAACAGGGTTGCCCTACCAGCAGTCCAAGTTAATTACCTTCCTAGGGCTGGGGATATAGCTCAGTGGAATAAGCGCTTGCCTAGCAAGCGCAGGGTCCTGAGTTCGATCCTCAGTACCGCAAAAAAAAAAAAAAAATTACCTTCCTATACACACACTGCAAAAACAGCCATTGTATAAAACTAGCAGATTCCAAACTCTTTATAAATTAACATTCATAGTATCCGGGGTACAACCTGAAATTATCTAAAACAGGTAAATTAAGAAAATGGAACACATCTTCAAAGAAAAAGAAAAAAAAAGAACAGCCAAATGTGATCTTAGGGTGAACCAGGTATTGACAAGGATTTTAATGTTGTGGATAGAACTATCCCCATGGAGAAAAAAATATTTTCCCAAAGGAAGAAAATGTAGAAATCCTCCCAAATAAATAGAAATAGCAATACAGAACAATGGGGGTTGGCAGTTGCACTGTACCGCTGGCTGCCCCCGAGGACCCTGAGCAGAGTACACAAAATGCCTCCCTGGAGGCCCAGACAGGTGAACAATGTGAGCGGCTTGGAAGCAGCCTGCAGAGCTCTGGGCCTTTTCCTTGAAGACAGGCTCTGTTTTTAGCGCATCTGGGAAGCATAAGCAACTAAAATTCTACAAGTAAATCCATCTTCCTGAACAGAAGAAATGAAAAAATGTATCTCTTCAGGCTCAAGAAAGTAAAAGAAGGAGATCCTTGAATATTGTGAATTAATTCACATAAACTCTCGCTTAACCCAAGAATTATGGATACTCCAGGCAAATCCACAACAGAATAGAAGAGCCTTCCGGTCCTAAACGGACACGGAGCCACCCACTTAACTTCAGCCTAACCACTGATACATGCATGCGCAGGGCTTCAGGGAACTAAAGCCCACACCAGTGCCTACAGAAAGCAGGACAGAAACAATGGCAGGTCTGGACCAGCTTTTTCTCTGCTAAATAAACAAATGGGTAGGGCTCACATCCCTGACAACATCCAATGTACATCCGCATATATTTCCATTCAAAAGGGGTGGGAAATGTCACCAGTTATGACATAAGAACACATAAGTTCATTGTGAACACATCACAAAATGGCGACCTCCAAATGTCCCTGTTGTTGCAATTATCAGACAGGAGAATCCATCATGAAAACATTATCATAACATAATCTGCCATAAAACGTTAAAGCAACTGTCAGTCTGGGCTCTAGAAGTTAAAGGGAAACCAACCTAAATTGAAAGGATGAAATTTTCAGGAAGGAAACAGAAGCAAGCTTTGAAAATCTAAATAGAAATTTGGGAGTGGAAAGATGGTACATTTTTACAAAATCAGTGCAGTAGCAGTAACAAAGAATCCGGTAGAGAAATCAGTCAGTAGAAACCTTCCACTCTGGAGAACAGAGAAGAAAAATGTAAGTAATTACCGAGATGGATGTATAGGAAAGATATGTGTAACTATAACAAAAATGATACCAGGAAAAAAATGAAGATAATGACCCAAATCTTCAAAATGAGAGAAAAAGATAAACATGATGTGCAGAATCAACAAATTTAGTGTAAAGTACATTCTCGGGACCAGAGGAATCCAGGTGAGAAATGTTAGCGTAGAAACGGGAGACACAGTGAAGAACATAGGGAGGGAGGTTTGCAGGCTGAGCACGGGCCCCCCTCAAATCATGTCCAGCAGGGCATGAAGGAAGAGCCCTCTGTGTGGCGAAAGGAGAGGTGAGCACCCCACTTTGCTGCAGACTCAGGAAGTAGGCCCGCTGCAGGCAGTCCAGATCCTCAGCACCAAGCTCTAGGCTGAACGTCATAATTCACCCTGTAGACCCACTCCAGGGCCAGGACAGCCCCCATTGCCTGGGCCCCAAAATGATCCCCAGAGACTCAGGTGGAAGGCCTGCATCAGCACCAGGTCAGCTCCCGAGTGTAAGATTGAATGTTTTCAAAATCTTTCCGTTCTGCTTCCTTTGAAATTATAAATTACAGGTTCAGGCCCACTACAGCTGTAGGGTTGCCCTGCACTGATACAGACGCGAGATCTGAGGTCTTCCCCATCAATCCAGGTGCTACAGTAAGTATACCCCAGGTCCAAGTTGATAGCGGCAGATTCAGGCTCATGACACAATCTAGCTACACATTGATCCTCATACACTCAGGCTTTATGGCACTTAGGCCCAGCTTCAGGTCTGATCTCACAGACTCGGGATTGAGGACCATTCCATGAAATTGAGGTCCAGCCCCAACCATGTAAACCCAGCTTCCATAACAACCTCAGTGAGCTCAGACTCCAAGCTCACTTCAGGGACCAAGGCACTGGAAGCCAGCTGAAATCAGCCCACCGTGTGATACCAAGTGGAACCTGCTGGACAAAGTCTCTGGCTGGGCCCTCTGGACATTCAAAGCATTTCTTGAAATCTAAGTGGAGACCACCCTGGCTGACAGCTTTGTGTTTTGTATGCTTGAATTAGTGTCACATGGATGCCAACAAGACACCTGGCTTCTACTTTCCAGAATGGTGGGACCTGTGTAGAAACTGTGGCACGGCTGAGGTGCTTCATGGAGAATCCAGGGAGCCAAGCCCAGGTGGCCCAAGGAACTGGCTTTCTGCAGAACTTGCTCTCACAGCTCAGACTGACCTTGAAAACTTCCAAAATGCCTTCAAGGTCATTTTCCCATCTTCTCAATGGCTGACACAGAGCTGGTTTCCTTATGTCTGTACTGATTCCTTTAGCAAATGACCAGTTGGCCATGCTCTTTTTATGCTTTCTGAAAAATACTGTGTTGTTCTTTATATGGGCAGAGTGAATGTTTTCAAAATTTCTCCATTCTACTTGTCTTGCAATTATAAATTATTTGAGTGATTTCTTTGCACTCTTAGTTTACTGTTAATGGCCAAAAGAAAGAATGGAGATTTATTTTTCACAGTTCTGGAGGACAGGAAGGAAGGCCAGGATTTTGGAGTGTGCATCTAGTGAGGGTGTCCGTGTGGGTAATGGAATGGTTGAAGGTTGGAAGGTCCAGAGATCATGAACACACAGAAGAAGGAAAAAGGAGAGAGAAAGGGAGGGAGGGAGGGAAAAAGAGAGGGAGGAACAAAGGGAGGGAGGGAGGGAGGGCGGGCGGGGGGAAGGAAGGAAGACCAAACTCAGTTTCATAATAACTCACTGTCAAAATAACAAACTTTCCTGTGATAATGACATGAATCTATTCTTGAGAACAGGTGTTTGCATTGGGAATTAAGTTTGAAGCACATGAAATTTGGGACACCCATTTAAGCTGTAGCAAATGTAAAGAGTGGGGAAAAGATACACTTTTCTAATGCTAATCAAAAACAGCTGGAATAGCTGTATAAACAACTGACAGATTTCAGAACAAAGGAAATTTATCAGTGAAAATGGGGTTATTATATAATGAACAATTCATAAAATCTCTAAGGGAAAAATAACAATAACAATTCTTAAATTCATGTATCTCTTAAAAGAGGACCACAGTGTGTCAGGAAGAAAAGTGTAAATATATACAAGTACACAAGTCCCCTATACAACTGGAAATCTCCACATTACTTTACTGGTAACTGGTAGACCCAACAAACAGAAAATCATCAAAGATACAGTTGAATTAAATAGTACCATCAAACAGCTGAGTCTAGTTGTAATTTACAGAATAAACCATCAAATAGCAGCTGAACACACATTCTTTTCAAAGTTATGTAAACATTAAGATGTAGCATATTTTGTTTTACTTTTTAAACTTTTTTATTTTAAAGAGAAAAAAACAATGCCAAAAAACAGAGTGAGATGTACTATATCCCTTAAAAAGCATTTTAATAAGTTTCAAAGAATAAAACCTTATCAACTGTATTGTAAAAGCACAATGGAATTAATAAATAATGAAACAAACTTGGGAATTCTCAAAATACTTAAGGTTTAATCACATCCTGCTAAAAGAGAGTTTAAAACATAGTATAAATGTATCATTGAAAACCCAACTTATCAATATTTGAGGGACTCTGCAAAAGAAATGCTTAAGGAAACCTACAATTAAGTTTACATATCAGAAAAGACAGAAGATTCAAAACCGACAAAGTAAGATTCCATTTCAACAACTAAATAAAGCAACAAGCCTAAAACATGAAGAAGAAAAGAAATCAAACTAAAAGAGCAATCAAGGACTTTGAAAATGAGAAAAAATGGAGAACAAAAATAACTCCAAAAATTGACTCTTGCAAAGGGAAATAAATTGTATATAACTCTAGACAAATTAATTGGGAAATAAAGAGAAATGATATTAATTACTATCATCAGAAATTTAAAAAATGGTCATTAGTGATCTCATGGGTATAAAATGGATAATGGAATATTATGAAGAACTATGCCTATATATTTGTTAATTTAGATAAAATGGACCAATTCATTGAAAGATGCAAAGTACAACATTTCATGATTTCAAAACGAATATCTAAAATAGGTGACTATTAACATTCCCATAAAGAAACAGTCCCAGGTTGTCTCACATTAAATTCCAGCAAACGTATATGGAAGATAATATGCTGCAGAATATATTCCAGAACACAAATGTATAATTTCTAACTGAATTATTCTGGCACACACCATCTTATTACCAAGACTATCTAAGACTTTACAAAGAGAAAACCATAGACATGTATCTCATGAACCCAAATATAAAAATCTTAAAACATGTGCTAGAAAATTGAATGCTTCGATGTACAAAATTAGTTATACTCATCACCAAGTATAATTTGATCCAAAGGTACTGTTTTGATAGGTCATTGATATAGTTCACCACACCATCAACAGGCTAATGATGAAAATTTTTCTGATTATACAAGTTAATGCAAGTTTGGCACTAATACACACCTCAGAAAATAAACAAAAGTTCAGAGCAGCAACCTAAGTTCTCATTTCAAGACTTCTCTTCTCCAGAGGAAAAATAAAAGGAAAACAATAGCACCAGACAGGATACAGCAAACAGCAGCGGAAATCCATAGGACCGAAATCGGGAGAACGACAGATAAAATGAATGAAACGAAGCTAGTTGTTTGAAGACGTCCATCAATAGAGTTGACAAAATTCTAGCAAAAATGAGAAAAATAGAAGACAAAGACTTCCAGCCCTAAAAATGAAACAAAAGATATTGCCGCGGACCATGCAGACAGCAAAGGGTGTAAACGAATCGCGCGGGAATATTTTACAAAATTTTATGCACCTATGCGTTCTCAAACTCCCAGCCAACTAGGCATAGGGGAAACCTTCCAAAAATGTGGTAAATAACGTTACAAAACACTAATATCAAATTTGCTGAGTGACAAGGAACACCTTTTCCTTAGGCTCATGAGCAAGGTAAAGACCTCTTACACCATCTCTACATGCAAGATTGTATTGGCCCCAGCACTCCAACATTTTGTAATACCCTTTTCTGGCTGTTATAAATGTATTTTGTGATCAAGTTTTAAATTTAAATTGTAATTAAGTTTATTGGCACACTGTAGATACACATAATGATCACATTCATCATTGGGAATTTGTACCTGTGTATATCTTGATTTCTCTTTTTATCCCAATCCACTAACCTCCCTTCAGTCCTTTTTTCCCTCCTTATTTACAAAGCTTTGTTTCCATTTTACCCTTCTTTTACCATTTTTCCCTTTTCCCTTCCTTCCTTTCCCTCTCCCCACCCCCTGGTTCCCTTTCTTTTGAACCGTTTCTTCCTATTTCACAATATGTATTCCGTTCTTTGGTCCTGATTATATGACTCAGTTTTGGTTAAAAGCATGAAACCTAGATTGAGGTTCATTTTTGCTCTCAGCTTTTTAATGATTTGGTTATTTGTAAAGGTTATCTTTCCTACATTGAATTGGTTTTGACTTTCTTTAAAAATTTGGTGCATTCATGTCAGACTGTTTCTGCAGAGGTTTTTGGATCCACAGATCTTTGTGCCCGTTCCCCCGCCTGTGTTACATAACCTTAATTCCAGTAGATATACAAACACACTCAGTCATCTGCAGTTCTGTCTGACTTTGGGATCAGGATGACAGTTACACTATAAAATGAATTGAGAAGAGCTCCTGCTTCTTTTCTACCCAGAAGAGATTATGTGGAATTAGTGTTAATTTTTCTTTCAGTGTTTAGTAGAATTTACCACGTACTTATGGTGTAACTGAAGATTTCTGTTCTTGAAGGTTTTTTTAAAATTAAACATTCACTTCCTTTAGTATTAAAAGACCCATTCAAATTACAGATATCCTTTTGGATGAATTCCAGGGTGGTTGTGAAGAATTGTTCCATTTTATGTAAGCTGTCAAATACACATGCACAGAGTTTTCCTCACTGTTCATTTACACCCTTTGCTGTCTGTGTGCTCCCCAGAGATATCTTTTGTTTCATTTTCAGGGTTGGGAGTCTTTGTCTTACTTCTCTTTTTCTCATTTTGCTAGAATTTTGTCAACTTTACTGATGGACGTCTTCGAAGAACCAGCTGCTTGTTTCCTCCACGTGGCCTGCGGTTCTCCCGATTTCCGTTTCATGGATTTCTGCTGCTGTCTGTTGCATTCTGTCTGGTGCCTTGGTTTTCCTTTTCTTTTCTTTTGAGAAGTCTTAAAATGAGAATTTAGATTGCTGACTGGAACTTTTGCTTCTTTTTGGAGGTGTGTATTAGTGCCGTAAATTTCTCTGTCAAAATTCTTTCAGCTGTGTCTCATAAATTTTGGTATGTGAATTTTCATTTGCATTTCAGTCAATGCAATTATTTAAAAATAACTAGAGAAATCTAATTGACCCATAAATTGTTTTGGAGTTTATTTTTATTTGTTTTCTAAGCACGGGAGATTATTCCATTATTTTTCTTTGATCAATGTAAACACTTTCAGTAATGCCTCAAAAAATGGATTATCTTCGAATTTATTTGGAAGTATTTATAATGTCTCTGTATTCTGCTGTTGTCAGGTAAACTATTGTGTGAACTTCAGTTGGGCTGAGTGTGGTGGCACACACCTGTAACCCCACCATTCAGGAGACTGAGGCAGGAGGATCACTGTGAGTTTGAGGCCAGCCTGGGCTACAAAGTGAGTTCAAGGCCAGCCTGAAATGCAAGGTGACACGCTGTCTTGAAAAGACAAAACAAAACAACAAAAACTAACTTCAATTGGATCTTTTGGTTGATGATGTTCTTTACTTCTCTGTCCTTGCTGATCTTCCAACTAGTTGTTCAGTCAATTTTGAAGAGAAGTGTGAGGGTTTCCAACTATGTTTATGGGCTAGCTGTTTTCTTTTAATTTTGCTTCACATATTTTGTGGCTGTTGTTTTTTGGGGGTTCTATTTGTATTTTTATTAGCACATGTCTGCAGTAGATAATAATTATATTCATGGTGGGAGCTGATGCATGCCCACAGCACATCTTAATTCTTCTTCATATTGCTTTCCTTCCTATTATTTGTGGTATATATTAGCTTAACACTTAAGACTGCCATACCTTTGTGATAGGTGTGTGTATATATATATTTGTATACATGCAATACACATACAAATACATACATGTATATGCACTTTGTCTCATGCTTCCCATTCACACTTTATTTGATTAGCACTTGCATGATACATTCTTTCCATTCTTTCAGGTTAACTTGCCTATATTATTAGCACTGTGATACTGAAGGAAATGTGGTAAACTTTCTAATCATTGTCGTCTAACCGATGTTTTGAGAACATTTACAGGTAATGCAATTACTTATATTTTGAGGCTTACATTTGTAATTTAATTATTTACTTTCTACTCTACCTAAGTTTTGTTCGCATTTTTCTACTTTTCTACAGTTTACTTGGACCTTCAGAAAGTCATTTTTTGTTTGTCCAAACATCTGTGCCTGCTTTTATAGCCTTTCAGTGGTGGCATGAGAATACGTATGATCCAGTTTTCCTTTTCTTACTAGTACGTGTTTCCACTAACAGGTCAAATAATGGCAAATGCTAGAGAGGTTGAAGGGAAAAAGAAACCCTTAAATATTGTTGGCAGTAATGTAAACCAGTACAACCACTATGGAAATTAATATTGAAAATTTGCAAAAAATTAAAACCACAAATCCCACTTGACCCAGCTGGTCCCCTTCTAGCTACCTCCTGAAAGAGTTAAAGACATCACAGTACAGTGGTCCACATCCACTCGTGTTCACAGCAGCACAGTTCACAAAGGCTAAATCTGGGAAGTGGCCTGTATGTCCATCCACAGAGGAACAGATAGAGAAGAGGTGGTATTTATGCACAGCAGAGCATTACTCTGACATAAATAAAGGTAAGCTTAGGTCATTTATAGGAAAATGGATGCACCGCAGTGGACGAACCATAACGTGAAGTGACATAAATCAGACACACAAGAGTCAAGATCTCACGGTTTCTCTTATTTGGAAAACCCAAGGAATGAATGAAAGGCAAAGTGGGAAGTGGGAGGACCAAGAGAGGAGGGGGGAGGGGAAGGAGAGAGGATGGAAGGGGGAGTTGAAATGGCTATGCACATTTGGCAACTCTGCACAATATAATATAATATAATATATAATAAATGTAATATGCCAACTTTTACATGGTACTGGTCTGTCAGTATCTAAGTACTGCAAGCTTACCTTCCTTTATGTGTGTATAGCCTCCCAAACTTACAATTACCTTTATCACATTGATATATTTAACCACAACATATGGTGTTATATTTATGGTTTTATCTAGCAAGCATAAATTTTCAAAACCCAAGAGGACTAGAAAGACCTACTGTGCTAATCTATACCCCTGCTTAGTATCATCCTCCATGAATCCTTTCCTACCTCCTTTTCATTTAGAGTATTTCCTTCAGCTACTTACGCCCTCCGACAACAATCTCTTCATTGTCTTATATCTGAAAATACCCCAATTTCTTTCTCATTTCTAAGGAATATGTTTACTGGGCGAAGGATTCTCAGTTCGCAGTTCTGTTCATTTGGCTCATGCAAAATATCTTTTCATTTCCTTCCGGCTGCAGATTTCACAAGAGAAAACCCACTCTCCTTTCAGCGGTGCTCCTCCACAAGTAAGTTACAGCTCTTCTTCGTCTACTTTTTGGTCTTGCTTTTGTCTTTGACTTTCACAAGTTTCTAGCACACTGGAATAGACTTTGTTGTGTTCCATATGCTCAGGGTTCAAATAATTTCTTGAACTTTTAGATATATGCCTCTTCCTAAATTTTTGAATTTTCTAGCTATTATTCCTTGAATGGGTTTCTCACCCTTATTTCCCATTTCTTTGGAAATGATGACAGAATGGAAATTTCTACCTGGTGCTTTTTGATATCTTCTCTCTCTTTTGTGAGATTTTCTATTTCTTTAATGAAGTGTTGGGATTTTTCAATTTTTGTTTTTATTACCCACGTTTGCCGTACATAATGATTACATTCATTGTGGGGAGTTGGCGGAGGAGGCACGTAATGGTGCATCCATCCTTACCTTCCTCCTGGTTCCCTCCTTCTCTGGTCTCTTTCCTATTTGCATAAAATGTCTGCCTCTCTGTTTCCTATTTTCTATCTTTTATTTTTCCCTTTAGCTTGTCTGTACTTTGGATTTCTCATCTAAGAGAAGCCCTGCTTTATTTGAGTTTGTGTGTCCATTGTGTGTCTCTTAAAATTGTGGTGTCAAAGTGCATTTTCGTATAACTGACTCTAATGTATTCCTCTTTTTTGCAGAATAGTCATTGCATGTATATAACACATTTTCTTTAGCCATTCATCTCTTTATGAACGTATAGGCCGCTTCCAAGATCAACCACTATGAACTGTGCTACTACAAAAATGGCTATGTGTGTATTGCTGTGATGATGACCTTAACACTCAGAAAGATAACTAGAAGGAGAGTAGCTGGGTCAAAAGGAATTTCCAGTTTTGGTTTTTGGAGGAATCTTTGTAATGATTTCCACAGCGGTTGTACTAGTTTAGATTCTCATGAACAGTAGCCTGTTTCCCCTGCAGCCTCTTGAGCATTTGTTATTATTTTATTTCCTGATGATGCTTATTCATTTTGGAGTAAGGTAGAGTCTTAGTGTTGTTTTAATTTGCATTTCTCTAATGGCTAGTAAGGTTGAACACTTTTTTTCATGTATTTATTGGTAATTTGTACTTCTTATTCTGAGAAGAATCTATTCACTCCAGCTATCTATTTTTGGATTGGATCTTTTATTTCACAGGGTCTAATTTTTTGTATTCTTTATACATTCTGGACATCATCCATTGTCTGACATGTGGCTGGAAATTTTTTTCTCATTCTGTAGATTATCTCTTCACTCTGTGAGCTGCTTCCTCTGCTGTGCAAGGAATTCTTTGGAATTTGATATAACCCTATTTGTAGATTTGTGATATTATTTCTTATGCAATTGAGGTTCTGTCCTAAAAGTCCTTATCTACACCTAAGATTTCAAGAATTTTATCTGTTTCATCTTGCAGCACATCAAGTGTTTCTATTTCAATATTCACATTTTTGATCCATTTTGATTTTATTTCAGTATATGGCGAGAAAAACAAGGTCTAGATTCAATCTTGTGCATACTGACAGCCAATTTGCCAAGCACCATTTTCTAAACAGACTATTTTTCTCCCAGGGTATGTCTTTGGCCCATTCATCAAACATCAGATGGCTGGTGTCTGGAATTCTTTCTGGATCCTCTTTTCTGTTCCATTCATCCACATACCTTTTTGGTACCAGTACCATGCTGTTTTTATCACTGCTGCTTTACAATATAACTTGAGATATGGGATTGTGTTGGATTCTGCTTTGCTCTTGTTGCTCAGAATTGCTTTTGGTGGCTCCATATGAATTTTACTTTTATTTTTAATTTTTGTCTTTCTGAGACAGAGTCCTGCTATGTAGTTCAGGCTTACCTTGAGCCCATATGAATTTTAGAACTGTTTTCTCTATTTCTATGAGGAACACTGTTGGTATTTTTATTGTAGTTACATTAAATCTCTATGTAAGATATTTTTCTTATTTGTTTCTGGTGTGCTTGTAATTACTCTTTGAAGCATTTATCTTGGTTGATTTAAAGTCTTCTCCAGGCAGTTCTCACATGTATATTACGTCAGTGTCCACATCTACTGTCTTTTTTACTCAGTGTGAGATATTCTTAGTTCTTGGTATATGAACAATTTGCTATTACAGCATGGAAATATTTGTTGATCTTATTTAAACCTTCAGTTTAATTGCATTCCCTTCTGTCTTTCTGCCAAGGGAAAGGGGATGCTGTCCCATGTGCATGGGTTGTACCAGACACACATGTTCACTTTTGAACAGATACGTGCACACACAGGCGCATGCACCAACACACACAGACACATGTGCACACCCACCCACACAGGCCCAGATACACACATGAAGATACACACACATGCATGCATGCAGACATGTGCACATGTTGACATAGGTACACACATAGACACTTCAGTACGGTGGCCCACAGTGATGTGAGCCTCCAATCTCCAAAATGCCTTTTCTTGTGCTCCCAGCTGGATGTGCAAAATCATGCTATCATGCAGTTGGGTGGCATTCCTGCCTCTCAGCCCACAATGTGGGGGAGAGAGTCTTCACTGGTAGGTCACAGGAACGAAGTCCAGGTCTCTACTTGGCCTTCTCCCACGCCCCCCAGAGGTGGTTTGCAGCTGCTTCATGATTGGATCATGGGGTGGTAGCTGGACTGCCTGTCTTTCCTTCTCCTGCTTTTGTTCTGCGGTAGTGAGGGGCTCACAGTTTTATGCGTGGTGCTTGGCTAGGATAGAGTGGAGATTTGCTCAGTTTTCTTTCTCTGAAGGTTCCTCTCCTGGTTCTTTGTTTAGAAAGATTAGGTTTTAGATGGAGCTTGTTTTGTGGGCTTTCATTAACAGCACTGGGGAACTGGTTTGTGCAGCGCCAGTGTGAAGCATCCCAGGCAAAACAGAGGACAGAGTGCATTTGTCAGGGCCTGAGCAAAATTGATATTCTCTTCTCCGCTTTCAATGTTTTTTATATTTGTTTTATGTATAATGCTCAGGGGCTTCAGATGTGCTTGACTGAGGAATGGGGCAATTATGTCTACTCCAAGATCCTGAAAGCAAAAGTCTTTCTCTGATTTATTTGTCTCTGTAAAACAAATGCCCAGAAATAGTACAGTATTCTGCGATATGAGAATATGTTTGTGACTTAAAAGCCTAATGCTCTAGAAGTTTGATTTCAGCTGTAATAAAGAACTATGAGATATTCTTAAGTGTGTTAGAATTTATATTGGTCCATAAAGTTTACTGAAAATATTATTTGTTGGGCAATTTAAAACCACATTCACAACCATTATTAAAAGTCAATCTCAAAAAGAAATATTAATAAAACTAGGATTCTTATCAATGTCAATTTAAATGTAAAGGTAAAATTGTCTAAATTAAAGTTACAGAATGATAAAATTGCAATTTCCAGAATTTTAGAGACAAATAAAAAAGGTTATATATGCATTAACTTATTATCTAACACGTAGTAATCATGGAGGTTTCTTAACACCAACCATGACTTCTATGCAAAACAAAGTTTCATATTATTGTTTCAGATGAAAAGAAAACCATTTCTCCATCAAGTATTATTTGAATTTCACATAAGACAGTTGTGATCAGTTCTTAACTAATGAATTAAATTCAGCATACATAATGGCTATATAATTTTTTGATAATTGAATTTCTTGGGCTTTTTGAGACTGGGTCTTATTTCATGGCCTGGGTTGGTTGTTCACAGTAACACTCTCCTTCCACAGGGAAATTTGTTTCTGAATCAAACAACACTTGAGAAAGTGTACTTTTTGCTCAGTTCACATTTTGCATCACAGGGAGACATTCCTCAGATGTGGAAGATGATTACGGGTGTACAAATGTACGGAAGAAGTGATGGTTTCTATTATCAGCTCTACAGAAAGTTTCTAATAAATGTTAATTTATTGCCATTATGTCTCAAGATTATTTCTTTCATTGTGTAATGAATGCAGCACTAGACAAGAGGGATGCTAATGCATAAAGGCACTAAGTAAATTAGCATTAATTATGCATAAGATTGTTATGCCTGGATATGTCCTTTTATTCCCTTTTGGGGTATTTTAGCAGCATGAATTGCTCTATAAACATTAATGATTTAATGCACATTATCCTGACCATTCAGTAATGGTGCTTAATCTTGAAATTCAGCAGTCATTCTCTCAATTTGTGTACTCCTCCTTTCCTACACTCAGTCTTTATGCCGAGCAGGAGGATTACTGGGTGTCCTCTGCAACACATCCTTCCTGTGCAGTCTGTCTTTCATTGTCTTTGAGTTGTTTTATAACTTTGATGGTCTTAGCATACTGGAAGTAATGAAAGCAACTCTATTTTTTGCTTTTTTCTACTTCAAAGAGAAAAAAACCAACAAAATACCAACAGCAAGGACAAAGAAAAGCCACATCAAAACAATAAAAACGGTACAGGATTTCAAAGCAAGATGCTAGAAACTAACAGTGGCTGTTCTATTACATATTGTTATGTTCAACAAGGTTGCTCAGATTACCAGATGTAAGAATGTAAGATTGATCAAACCATTAAAGAGAATCAAAAGTAATAAAAAATTAGAAATGATACAGAGCTTCAACTAAACAGGATGGTAAAGATTCATCTTTCTTTTTGGTCTGGGAATCGAACTCAGGACCTTGTGCTTGCCAGGCAGGTGCTTGTGCCACTGAGCCAAGATGGAAAAAATTCAACAGTGGTTGTTATATTGCATATTATTCTCTTTAAATTAGTTGTTCAGATTATCAGATATAAGCATGCAAAACTGGTAAAAAAATTTAAGAATGACTGCTCCTTCAATAAATCAATAGACATCAACAGTAAAATTATCCCAGCTATCCGTGTATATATATATATATATATATTTTTTTTTTCCCTTCCTTCTTTCTCCTTTCCCTCATCCAAGTTGTTCCTTTCCTTTGAGTAATTTTTTTCCCTTTCACAGTATTTATTGTACTTTTCAGGTTTTATTTACTCTTTCACATTGTTACACTAGGAAGACAATACCATGTTTACACATGTGGGTCTCATTTATTTCACTTATGAGTGTGGTCTCTAGTTGTATTCATTTACCTATAAAACCTCAAAGTTATCGTTTTCATAGATGAGTAATACTCCGTTACATAAAAACACCACATCTTTTTTATCCATTCCTCATTTGATGGGCACATAACTTAGCTATGACAAATTGCATTACTATAACCATGGGTACACATATGTCACTGTGGTATGAGATTTTCAATTCTTCTGGAAAAATATCCAGAAGAATAGCTGGGTTAAGTTTGGTCTCTAATCCTAGTTTTTTGAGGACTCTTTACACTGATTTCCACAGTGGCTTCCGCAGTCTACACTCTCACAAGCAGTGGAGAAGGGTTCCTTTTTCCCAACAACTCCTCCAGCATTTGTTACTGGTTGATTTCTTGATGATAACCATTCTTTCTGAAGTGAGATGGAATCTCAGTGCTGTTTAAATTTGCATTTCTCAAATGACAAATGATGTTGAACATTTTTTCATATATTTATTTGTCATTTGTATTCCTTCATCTCAGAAGTATGTATTCATTTCAGATGCCCATTTTTAGATTGGGTCTTTTTCAGGGCCTGATTTTTTAAAATTCTTTATATGTTCTGGATAGAAGTCCTTTGTCTGAGGGACAGTTGGATAAATTTTTTTCCCAATTTGTGGGTTTTCTTTCTACTCTATTGGTGATTTTTTTTGATGTGCAAAAACTTTTCAGCAAGATGAGATCCCAGTTGTTGATTCTTGGAAGTATTTCCTGTGCAGGTTTGGTTTTTATTCATGAACTCTCTGTCTACCCCTATATACTCAACATTTATACCTACTCTCTCTTCCTAGTGGAAGAGAAACACATTTAGTGTTTCTGTTTTAGTATTTAGATTTCTGATCTCTTTTGACTTTAGTTTAGTGATGATGATAGACGTGGGTCTGGTTTTAGTCTTTGTCATCTGGAAAGCCATTTCTCCAGCACCATTTATTAAAGAGGCTGTCTTCCAGTAAGCATGTTTGGGCCCTTTGTCAAAGATAATGTGTTTGCACTTGTGTCTGCATCTTCCAATTTGTCCCATTGATCCTCAGGTCTGTTTTCTTTGTCAGTACCATGCTGATCTTATTATAGTAGCTTTGTAGTATAATTTCAAAGCAGAGATTGTGATGCCTCCTGCCTTTCCTTCGTTGCCCAGGATTTGCTTTTGCTATTCTAGGTCTCCTCTGGTTCAAGATTCATTTTAGGAATGTTCTCACTAGACCTGTGATGTATACTAATGGTTTTTTAATTGGGATTGCACTGAACTGTACAACAGTTTGGGGAGTATGCCCATTTTCACAGTATTGATTCTGCCCATCTTCAGCAAGGAATATCTTTCTATTTTCTGAAATCCTCTTTGATCTCTTTTTTAACAGTACTGTAATTTTCACTGTATAGATCTTTTATTTCTTTGTTAGATTGATTTCCAAGTATTTCTTTTTTTATGCAATTGTAAAATAGTTTCCCTAATTTCTCTCTCAGTGTGTTTATTGTTTGTGTACAGAAATGCTATTGATTTTTGAGTGCTGATTTTATACCCAGCTATAATATTGAATTTGGTTATTAAATCTATAAGCCTTTTGTGGAGTTTTTGGGGTCTTCCATGTAGAGTACATGTCATCTGTCAATAATGATAATTTTACTTCTTCCTTTCCTATATTTATTCCTTCTATTTCTCTCTCTTGTGTAATTACTCTGGTTAATATTTCCAGAACTATATTGAATACAGTGGTGACAGTGGATATCCTTGTCTTGTTCTTGATTTTAAAATGGAAATTTTTGTCCATTTAGTATGATATTGGCTTTTGGTTTGTCACAGATGTCTTTTATCAGAGTGAAACTTTTAGCAGGAATGAGTGTTGAGCTTTATCAAAAGCTTTTTCTGCCTCCATTTAGATGATTGTATGATTTTTGTCTTTGGCTCTATTCATATGACATTTACATTAATTAATTTGTGCATAATGAACCATCTCTGCATTCCTAGGATCAATCCCACTTGGTCACGATGTATGATCTTCTTGATCTTTGCTACATTCTGTTTGGTCCTACTTTATTCAGAATTTTTGCATCTATGTTTATTAGAGAGATTGGCTTGTATCTCTTTTTTGATTGGGTCTTTCTCTGGTTTCGGTGTGAGGGCAATACTTGACTCCAGGAATGTGTCACGGAAAATTCCTTCCCTTTCAATTTTATCAGGTTAATAATAACCCTCAGTTATTGTGGGCTGATCAGATCTGCAGCCTCCTGAATAAATATATGGTGAAGGCTATATAAAAAGAGGCAAACGGAATGATTTCAGGGCTCCAGGAGGATCAAAACCCTTTCACAGAATTCAAGATTTTCTCAAGGCTAAGGCCAAGACCTTCTCTGAGTGTCCTGTATTTATTTGTTTATCAGAAGAATGGAGGGGAATACTCAAGAAGAGTGGAATTATTCAAGGACTTCTCCAAGTAAGGTGTTAAATTAATCCTTAATAAGGATGAAGTTAATTGCCCCAGAAGTGAGATGCCAGAGGCTATAGTCTTTATCTAGTTGAGCAGGTCTCTTCAGCTGTGATCTTGTCTTATCCTTTGAGTCTTTCTACCTTCATCCTCCATTGCAGATTTTAATATGGATTAATGACTCACAAAAGTTCACTTACTATGAGTCCACTGCCCACTTCCAACAAGGACCCTAGGCCTTGAACAGACTCATAACTATACATGGAAAGTCAATTTATTAATTTAAGTCCTGCTCAGGGCTGCTTTGTATTGGTCTCCATCACAATTTCATTAAAAAGTGTGATAAGAATTGGCATCAATTCTTCTCTAAATTGCTTGTAGAATACAGTTCTGACTCCATCAGGAGCTGGGCTTTTCATTGTTGGTAAGATTTCATTACATCTTCAGTTTCATAGGATGATATTGAGTTATTTAGGAGTTTTTGATTCAGCTTAGGTAATTCATCTGTATCTAGGAATCTGTCCATTTCCTCTATGCTTTCCATCCTGTGAGTGTAAAAATATTGGGTGTAAGTACTGGTGATCTTCTGAATAGTGATTTCATCCTTTTCATTCCTTACTGGATGAACTTGAGTTTTTCCTTTCCTTTTTTTTGATAAGGTTGGCTAGGGCTTTATCAATTTTATTTATTATCTCAAAGAACCAAGTCTTTGATTCATTAATTGTATTATTCACTTATTCTCTACTGCATTAATTTCTGCTCTGATCCTTTTACTTTCCTGCTTTATTCAGGCTTTGGGCTTGACTTGCTGCTCTTTTTCTAAAACCTGGAAGTGCTGAATAAGGTTGTTTATTTATGCTCAGTGTGTTTTCCTGGTGTGGAAATTTACCACTATAAAAGTCCCTCTGAGGACAGCTTTCATTGCATCTCACAGGTTCCATTAATTTGTATTTGCATTATCATTTAATTTGAAATATTGTATAATTTCTTCTTAAATTTCAAATGTGACCCATTGGTTATTCAAAGGGTGTTGTTTAATCTCCATATGTTCACTGAGTTTTTGCAATTTCTTTTGTCAATAATTTCCAATTTCATTGCACTATGCTTCAATAACATACATGGGATAATTTCAATTCCTTTGTATTTACTTAAGAATGTTCCGTGTGTTAGTACACGGTCTATTTTAGAGAGCATCCCATGTGCAGCTGAGAAGAATGAGTATTCTGATGTTGTTGAGTGCAATGCTGTAAAGGCCTACTAAGTCCATTTGTTCACAAATTAGGTTTAGTTCTGTTATTTATTTAATGATTTTTATCTAGTTGGTCTAACTTTTGTGACAATGGAGTATCAAAGTCCCCTGTTATGATTGTTAATGCTTATTTGATTTTTTATGTCAGTTAAAATTTGTCTTATATAGTTGGTTGCAGCTGTACGTGGTTCGTGGATATTTATGTTTGTTATTTCTTCCTCTTGCATCTTTCCCCTAACAGGTATGTAGTGACCTCTTTATGTCTTTTGATCATTCTTGGTTTGAAGTTTATGTTGTTGGCAAACAGAATAGCTACCCCTGATTTTTCCTGGGTTCCTGTCACATGGAGTATTGTTTTCCACCTTTTGACTTTCAGTCAATGAATTTCCTTTTGAGTTAAATGTGTTTCTTGTATATAGCACATTTTTGGATTTTATTTCTTGATCCATTCTGCAAAATCTGCTTCTTTTGATTGGCAAGTTGAGACAATTTACATTAATGGTTATAACTGACATGTATTGGCTTATCTTTGTTATGTTATTTTCTCTCTGCTGCTTTCCCCATGTTTCCCTCTGTTTAATTGCTTTCTCTGCTTGGTGGTTCCTTTTTATTGTTGTTCTTGAAATTGTCGTCAGTTCTGTCTCTTTCTAGAGTATATTTTAATAATCTTTGTAGAGTTGGTTTGGTGCTCATGAATTTCTTCAGTTGTTCTTTGTCATAGAAATATTCTATTTCTACATTAATTTTGAAGGATAGTTTTTCAGGATTCATCATTCTGGGTTGGAAGTTGTTTTCTTGCAGGACTTGAAATACTGCATTCCAAGTTCTTCTTGACTTGACAGTTTGTGTTGAGAAACCTGCTATGATTCTGATGGGCTTTCCTTTATAGGTAATCTGTTTCTTTTCTCTAATACCTTTTAGTATTATGTTGTTTTGCTGAATTTCTGGGATCTTGATTATTATATGTCTAGGTATAGATTTATTTCGGTTATGGAACACTGAAGTTCTATCTCCCTCACTTAACTGTATGTCAGATTCTTTTTTCATGCTTAGGAACTTTTCTGCTATTGCTTCTGCAAATACTCTTTTTATGTCATATGTGTTAACTCCTGCAATTTTGTTGACACCTATTAATCCTACTTTGTTCTTTGCATCATCTTGCAGCTATTGAATTGTTATTTCCTTGTTCCTTGTTATTTTTAAGAGATCTTTCCTTTCCTGATCATTAGCTGCAATTCTGTCTTCAAGGTCTGAAATTCTGTCTTCAGTTTCATTCAAATGGTTTTGTCAGCTTTAGATGGAATTTTTAATTTCCTGGATATCTCTTTGAATCTGTTTTACACACCTTACTCTTTCTCATATTGTTCATTCAAGGCTTCTATCATTTTTCTATACACCTCTACTTTTTATGTACATCTTCTTTAGATGTACTGAGCATCTCTTTCATTACTGTTGTCATTTTTTTCCTACCTGAGTGATTATTTCTGATTTGATTTCTTCTATGGCCTGCTGGAGTTCTTCTTTACTTCAGTTGCTATCATCTCAGAAATTTCGGGTGTGTGACTAACAATGTCTTCTACACTGATGTCTCTGGGGCTTATTCCAGGTGGGATGGAGGTCTGAGATTTCATTTTGCTCTTTTGTTTTGTCATTTTTGAAGGTCCTGAGGAGCCCCGTGGCTCAGCATGGCTCCCATGACAGTGGTGCATGTGTTGTGGCACAGTCAGCAAAGCTCCAATGGTATCTGGGGCTCTGTGTGGCTCCTCCGATTGTGTAGGGAGCTCTGTGGAGACTAACTATGACTCCCAAAGCTCCCTGGGAGCTCAGCGTGGCTCCCGTGCTGGTGTGTGTGTGGGAGGGTACCATGAATGCAATTCTTTATGGAAATAGAAACTGCATCGTGTTAAAAGATGTCATTGTTATTGCCATATCACCCAGTAGATTTTTGTATTCCTAGTGAACTATACATGTTATTTAAAAATTCACCATTCAGATGGCTACAACATTTTCCTATTCCTTCATTCATTAATTAACTTATTAATTAAAATCATCTGTACATTTGTTTTGTATTTCAGAAAAGCTTCTTTGGTCATCTGTCAAAGTCTCCTTTTCTGCACATCAGCATTTTTTTGTAATTTATTTTCTAGATCCCAAAGCAACTGGCCCTAATGTCTGACATGGTGGTGAACATACTGGAGAAATGAAAGTCAGGTCAGTTTTTCCCTCACAACAAGGGAGTTGAAGCTTCTTGAAGTAAAAACCAATTCTTCTAAATCAGGTTTATTTCTGAAAGCCCTGGCCTGTTGAAATGCTTAATTCTTTTTTTTAATGCTTAATTCTTGATGTCAAATAGGATCTGGTTCTAAGCGATCCTACTATACAATATTACCCTGCTACTTGGGGAGCATCCTGGGAAATGGATTTTAGAAACCTATGCTATTTGCAAGTGTACACTTATTTCTGGATAACCTATGAGACTTTAGAAAAACAAATCAATTGGGTAAGTTTTGTATTGAGTTTTGAGTATTGAAGTTACCATTTCCTTAAGCTATTATGGTCTTTACTTAGATTTAACGTTATGTTAATCATAGTATAATGATTCCTAAGCATGTAAGACAATTTGTGTAGCTTTTTGTCACTAAAAGTTAGATAGATTTCTTAGTCATTTACAAAATTGTACACATTTGTTTAGAGTATTGAATGGTAAAATTATTACATGGTCTTCTGTAATATAAAAGAAAAAAATGTGCTTATTAGAAAAACTTGCTAATCTCACAGTTTCCAGGTTATATAAGTTAGGATTAATGTGTAACATTTGACTTGCTGTCAGTAGTGTAATCTTAATAGGCAATGTAATATCTTGTCACTGAGAATCTAAATTTTGGAAGCAGTTATGATATTGCCTGTGAAATTCCTCAATAACAAATCAATGTGAACATTGCAATCACTTTAATAGTGAGACTGCTAAGCTGCACAGTGTTCTGCTAAGGAAAAGTGGTTTTTAATGAAATGAATTTTTGTGCTTCTAAGTTATATTATGCATGTTGTAGTGAAAAGCATTTCCATGCAGCTAGATCTGTGTATAGCACAAGGTTATAGAGAAGGTAATCTTAAAACCATGTAAGTATTTAAAATCCTATGAAGACAACCAAGAACTCGTTGTGCTTGGTGTAGATATTGAATGCTCATAGAAAGAACACATACAAACACTATGGAGAGGAAAGTATTTAAATTTGCTTGTGGGAATGAGGGCCCCACTTCTGTTTTTGCTATTTTTCCCTTGTTCTTTCACAAATTCATGCATATACTCCAATATTTTATCTCTTATATAGGAACCATATCTGAAATTAGCATTTTGGTACAAGTGAATCTTTTTAGAAAGTGACACAAAAGAGAGAAACTTTGTGTTTTATAGTTGTGAAACATCTGAAATGCAGATTAAAATGTGCTTGTGTCATGCCAAGCCTAACTTCTTTGGGAGCTTTTCATCTTTCAAAACTCCAAGCTGAATTTTTGGACATTCTCTTTAGCATCGCAGTGGAGACAGAATAATGTGGGTCTTAGAAGTGCAGCTTCTGGAGACAGGATTATTGGTTTCATATCACAGGTTTATTTGGAGAAAATTAATTAAACCTTTGATGCTACTTGCACTGGCTTTTTCATTATTGAAATTTGCATTGAGATATTACAGATTCACATGGAGTTGGAATAAATAAGTCAGTGATTCCATGCACACACTGCTTGGTCACATCTTATGTTGATGTTTTACAAAACTAGAGTGTATCACAGTAATTTTGTTGATACAATCCATTGTATCATTCTCCAATTTCACTTGCACTCATTTCTAAGTGTTTGTACATATTTAATAACCCGCAGATTTTTATCACATGCAGATTTTTGTATCAAGCATATTCAAAATGCTGAACAGACCCATGACCAGAGAGATTATTTTTATAACCTCATCGACATCTCAAGCCAAACTCTTTGCAAACACTCACCTGTCTCCCATTTTCAAAATATTACTACTTTTTAAAAGTGTTACAATTATACAGTGTAAAACCTCTTGTGACTAGCTTTCCTCTTCAAACATTGTTACCTGGAGAGTCACAAACTATTACTTATGTCTAGTTTCTTCCTTCTAATTCCTGAGCAGGTTCACACAGGACAACAAAGTTTGGTTACTCATTTACAGATTGAAGGGCATTTGGTGTACCTCTGATTTTGAACTATTGCAAATGAAACTACTACAAGGATGTGGGCACAAGTTTTATGTGAACATTTGTTTTCATTTCTCTGTAATAAATACCTGGAAGCAAATTTCTAGGCTGCACGATATGATAATCATATATTTATATTTATAAGAAATTGTCAAACTTTTTCAGGTTTAGCAGAACTGTTTTATACTTCTATCACTCGTACTGATGAATGAATTTTAAAGTGTGCTTGACAGAATCTTGTGTTGTTTTAAAATTTTTAAATCTAAATTGTTCATTTTATAATTATATTTTAAAATACAATATGTTTGCATATTAATGGAGCACCACGTGATGTTTAAATATGTGAACACATTTTATAACAATTTAATTGGTCTAAATTATCTTTTAGGATTAAGGGTAAGCTGTGAAAATT
The DNA here is from genome assembly GCA_004027595.1 of Dinomys branickii. NCBI lineage: Eukaryota > Metazoa > Chordata > Mammalia > Rodentia > Dinomyidae > Dinomys > Dinomys branickii. The sequence goes on along the minus strand of PVLD010012259.1, from coordinate 15,673 downwards.
TTCTCTCAATGGTTTTTTTCCCACACAATTTTATCAGTTGACATATTGCACTTGATTTCATGTTCTTTTTGGTTTGAGCTGTGTTATGACAAAGTCTATTATTTTTGCATATGAAGGTTGAAATGTTACCCTAACATTTACTAAAAGGCTACTGTCCATTAAATTTGTTATTTCTCTATTAAAGATGCCCATATTTATGTGAGCCTATTTTTGTATTGTATATTCTTTTGCATTGCTTTCTTTCCCCTTTTTTTGTAACAATGTCTCGATTATTGGGGGAAAACAGCAAGCTTTGTTATCTGATAAAATTTGCCTCCCACTTATCTGTCTTTCTTTGCTTAACTCTTTTAGTTCATTTTTCTTTCCATTCAAATACTAGAAAAACACTATGTCCAGAAAAAGTCTTATTGAATTGTGATATGAATTGCTTTAAACATGTAGATCAGTTTGGAGAAAAGTGACATCATTGTTATATTGTGTCTTAATAAAAACTTTTATATATTTCCGTTTATTTGTCTTTTTAATTTCTTTAATTTGCATTGCATGATTTGCAATAGTCATAACTTTTACATGTTTTGAAAAATTTCATACAAAAATGTTTCATTTTTGTTTCTACGTGGTTATTGTTAGTACACAGAAACCTAGTCAGTTTTTGTGACCCTTTTTCCATTATAACACCTTGAGGAGTTCATTTAGTACTTCGGGAAATATTGGTCAGTAGTTTGTGAAATTTTACGTACAATGTTGTTACTTGAAAATAAAGCCAGATTTATTTCTTCCCTTCTAGTCTTATATCCTTGTGCAATCACTTGAACTTCCACTAATATTGAATTAGATAAGTAAGAGCAGATATCTTTGCCTTGCCCTTGATTTTATCAAGAAAGCATTAAGTTTTTAACCATTAAGCATGACATTAAATGTAGCTGTTTTTATTAAATCTTTTCAAGCTAAGGTAATTTCTCTCTGTCTCTTAGTAGTTGAGAATTTGTGGCATAAAAAGATGTTGAATATTACCAAATGCTTGTGTATATCGATTACTACAAGCATATTAATTTTTTTGGCATATTGAAAGTGGAAGGGACGATGGAGGCATATTGGAATGGACCTGACAGTAACATTGATGACCTTGTAAATGTCAAATCTACCATGCATCTCTTGAATAAACACTGCTTGATCATAGTGTGTTTTTAAAAGATGGATCTGGATTTCATTTGTTCACGTTTTGTGGACAAGTTTCCTGTTATGTTCCTTTTAGATGTAGTTTTCATTATATTCTCATTTTTGCATTTTTCCCCTTTGGTTTGGCATTAGGGAAATATTCGCATTTGCAAAAGAACTGGAACGTATCTTCTGCTGTAGTGCATGAGATTGTTTAACAGTGATTTTTTTCCCCCAGTTTTCAGAATGCACCGCAAAACCATGCAGGTCTTGCTGTGACTGAGAAACTCTACATTGTAGATTAAGTTTCTGTGAAGGCCCAAGGGCTGTACAGATTGTCAGCTTCATCTGGTTGGATAGTGGTGCTTGGCGGTTTCCCAAGAATTGCTCCATTTTTTTCTCTGATAATGAATTTATGAGCTTCATTGTCTTGTGATAACTCTTTATTATTGTTTTAATCTGCTGGCTTTATACTGACATTCTCCATTCCATTTTGATATTTATGATTTTTGTCCTCTGTAGTCTTTTGAGAATCAGGCAAGAGCCATGAATAGCAGTTCTTTCAAAGAGCTAGTTTTTCATTTCATTGATTTTTCTCTATTGTTTTTATATTTTTAAAATTTCACTCATTTCTACTCTTGGTTTTATTATTTTCTTCCTTCTTATTTTTTTATTTTACTGTGCTTCTATTTCTATGTCTCTGAAGTGAGAGTCTATTGATTTGAAACTTTCCACCTTCCTGAAATAGGTGTGGAGAGCCATAAATTTAAATTTCCCTCTCCATAAAACTCTACCTATGTCCCACAAATTTGGTGTATTATTTTCTATTTTAGTGCAGTTTAACATTCTCTTTTATTTATGTAATGACCTCCTCTTTAACACAAGCTTTACTTAGAGACTTACATAATTTTCATCTTCTTAGAAATTCTGTTGCTTCTTGTACCTATTTCTATGCTGACTCTATTATGGTAACATAACACGTTGCACATTACTTCAATTCTTTCAAATCTGGTGAGTTCTGTATAATGTCTCAGGACATAGTCTAGTAGTGAATGTTGCGTGAGAACTTGGAAACACTGTGTATTCTGCTCTTGGTTAGACTGTTCTGTTAACATGCACTGGATAAAGCTGATTGACCTTGATGCTCAGATTTTATATACACTTGACCATAGTCTGTCTAGCCATTCCATAAATTACTAAGTGGAACTTACTGGGCTATTACATTGTATTTATGGATTTATTTATTGAGTGTATTGGTTTTACCATGGCATTATTTGGTACACACACATTTAGGATCAATATTTCTTCCTAATATATGGATCTGTTACTTTTATCTAATTTCTGTCTTTGCTTCTAAGTAATACTTTTTGCTTTGAAATCTACTTTATCAGACTTCTAATATGCCTCCTCTTTGTTTTTTCATTAAAGTTGGTTATATATATATATATATATATATATATATATATATGTTATATATATAATGTTAATTTTTATTTGTGTTTTCTAATTATTGTTTCTCTGTTCCTCTATCCCTTCCTTCCTGTGGATCACTTAATATTATGTGAGAAATAATCTTGTTGGTGTATTTCCGTGCATTCCTCCTAGTCTCTGCTTTATTATCTTATACGTGACTAATTACAGTCCAGCACTGTGAGCATTTTAACCAACTGTATACCCTTCACCACTGCGAACACTGATCTACCTTCTCTACTTTTGAATATGATGATTTTGAGTCTCACAATGGACTAATCCCTCCCCCCTTGATACTGGAGATTGAAACTAGAATCTTTGCAGTGAGTTGCATCCCCAGCACTTTCTTCTTTAAATTTTGATGCAGGACTTGTCTGAGTTCCTACTTTGCTCCGGATGGACTCCAACTTGTAATACTACAGTATTAGTTTAGGCTAATGTTCATACACTGTGGGAGCATCCCAGTCTGACCAGTCTATTTGCTGTGGAGCATGAACTATTCCTGGCCCTGAATTTTCTTTTTAAGTACACTTTTCTATGCTCTTTTCCACTGATTGTTTTTGAAATAAATTAAAAATTTTTATTAGTAAGTATTCTCACTGGATAATGACTACATTCATTCTGGGAAGTTGCTACATGCACATAGCACACCATTTTTTTATTTTAAAGACAAAAAGGGAGATATATAAAGCAGAATAACACAGAAACAATAAGGGAAATACTAAATTAGAGAGAAGATAGTAGGGCATTCGTGCTGATTAAATAATGTTATCTTCACATTTGTTGCTCAGTTATACAGATGATGTCCAGGTCTTTGCATTTGTTGCTCAGTTATACAGATGATGGCTCATTCGATTAATTAGTTTTCTCCACCCTCATCTTTGTTGTTCTCCCACCCAATCACTCATCTTCCCTCTGACAGTAACTGCATTTTTTTTTTTTTTTGGGTTTACTTACTCCCTCGGGCTCTCACATTGGGAAGAGACATGGCTATTTCTAATTATGCTGTAACAAACATGTAGGGGCACAGATTGCTATGGCAGGAGGTGGGAAATGCACCCATGCTCAAAGATGGTAGATTGGCGGGGAACCAGGTTCACTATGGGCAAGACCCCACCGATAAGCCCTCGAGTCCATCGGAGGTCCGGTCCAGTCGGTGGGGCTAACCTGCGAACCGCCAAGCTCCACTTCAATGCAACCTGCCCGGAGGCCTGGTTGAGTCCTCAGGGTCTGGGCTGAGGACCAACGGGCTCTGCCTCATTGAGGCACTCCCAGGAGCCCAGTCGAGTCCATAGGGTCATCCCCGCGGACCGCCGGGCTCCGCTCCATCAAGGTGCTCCCAGGGGCCCAGTGAAAGGCACTCCCAGAGGCCCAGTCGGGTCCACGGGGTCACCCCCTGCATGCCGCCAGGCTCCACCCCATCGCTGTGCTTCTGGAGACCCGGTGCAGGTCTTCAGGGTTTTCCTGTAGCCCTGAGGGAGCTCCCTTCTCCCCTGTCTGCTGAGCTCCCTGTCAAGGCCTCGGGGTCCCCTCCTAGGCCACTAGTGTCTCCCTGCAGGCCCCCTATGACTTTTTGGAGGCTGTCCCCACCCAGCTAGAGTACCGGGTCGCACCCTAGTTCCAGGTCTTCACCTCCTCCCACTTTTCAATCTCCAATGCTGCTGCTTCTCGCCCCTTGCAGCTGGGCATTGGGCGCACTTATGATGCTGGGCACACGTGGCATGAGGTCTCCCCCCATCCGTGCTCACTGAGGTAGTCCAGGATGTGTACTAAGTTTAGTTATTAGTTCTAGGAGGGAATTGAAGGATTTTCTCAGGTCTTCTGTGTAGAGTATGTTGTCTCTTGGACACCAGGACTGCTGCTTTTCGTGTAGTTTGTAGCTCTGGGTTCATACAAGGTTCATATATACCAGCAGTATAGAGTCCCTCTTGGTGCTCATATTAGTAGTTTAGGGTGAGTCCTAAAGCCTGTGGACTCATCCTGTTGCTGTTGGGAACAGGTGGTAAGTGTGTGGGCTGCCGAGACCCAAAGTGCTCACAGAGGGAGTTCAGGGTGGGAGCTGAAGCCTGGTGCTTCAGCTAGTGCTTCCTGCTCGGTGTTGGAGTGAGAAGGGCTTGGGGCCATGTGATCCACCTCCATTTGACACTTTCTCTTAACTGTGTTCCAGTTCCCATTTGTTCTTTGGCTGGATCCCTGGGAATTGCTGTGGCCCTGGGGTCACTTTCACTGCTCTCTGCTGGTAGTTGCTCACACAGTGGAGAGGCAGGAGACCACAGCCTCAGGGCAGGCATAGAGCTGGGTGTGGTGGGCTGTGCACTGGTTGCTTTGACTCTGTCTTGCCTCCACACAGCACATCTTAATTCTCTTCATTTTTCTGTCCTTCTCTCTCCACTCCGTATTTTGGGGTCCCCTTCCCATTAGCCTTGGGTACCATGTTCACATAGCCAGGGAGAACAGAAGTTTGTATTTGCCTTTGTGAACACTACAGATATTTTTCTATATTTTAGGTCATTCTTTTCTAGACCTCAGGTAACATGCTCTGTGCACTGATCACACACTGACAGCACTCAGACCTCAAATAAATCCCGAAGGGCTCTGCAGCGATCTCTCTTTGCAGGTGTCCCCTATCAAATGCTCTGCCCTGTGAGCTTTACGCACACTCACATGACCAGACCTTCTGCTCTTCTTCTTGATTAAAAGTGAGGGCCGCAGTCTGCCTGGTTTTTCGCTTTGTATGAAGTGACCTTGGCTCTCTCTGAAGAGAACAAATGCAGGCTCCCTTTCCACTTCTGTTTAAGGCTGGTTGACTAGTGTTTCTGAATGTGCGCCTGTTGTTACTGCTTTCATTAGCTCTATTGTTATTTCAAGTGCGGAATCACTACAGCCTCTTTCTCTGACTTGGGTGAAAGCAGAAGACGCTATTGACATATGTTTTCATAAGTTCCGCTCACTGGTCTTCTCCTGGGCATATTATCTTCTATTTCCCGGATGAGGGCTGTCTTGTGTTGGTGTTAGCATTATTTGGTTTTTTGTTGTTGGTTTACTTTGTGTTGTTTCTCAGCACTATAAAACCACTCAGACTTTTTTGTGTTTTTCTTACCTTAAAATGATTATTATTTATGCCTCAAGTGCCATGAGGTTTGAGTCGAGATTTCACTAGTTATGAATGAAGCTTGTTATTTTAGTAACAATGCTATTGTGAGAAATCATCTCAATCTATCAAACCTGTTTCCTTTTTTAGTTAAGCCAGTATAATACTTCCTATCTTGACCTGCTATAAGAGCTAAATAAAACAATAAATATGAAGATGCCTAGTAGAAACCTTGATATTTAATGCACATTTAACATCTACTTTTTAAAACCTTCTTTCTGTCTCAGAGATGAAGATATATTTCATTAATTATAAGAATCTATGTGTATCTCTTGTCTGTAAAATTTTAACAGTCCCATTGATCCAGGAATTACATGTAGAAATGTTGTCTTTATTTTAAAAGAATTTCTGAGGTGCCTACATTTTATTCTTTTGAAATTCAGATAAGAGGTACATGATGAATAGATTCTGTAGTCACTAAGCATAATGTATCATTAATCTTGACTTCTGCTCTTTATTCATGTGCTGTGAATATATCAAACTCTGCCATCCATCTGCCTGTCAGCATATGCTATGCACTTTGCAGTGCTTGAGACAGAAAGCCAGTGTCAAGTGATGGAACATCAGGGGATACTTAACATCTTACAGAATTCTTTCTCTGCTACATAATTGTGTGAGAATGTTTTTATTCATTTCTTATAATTTAATGAATGGAAAAATATAAGTAGGTCACCTGTAGACTATGTTTATTGCCTTGATTTTTGAAATAATATGGAGAGAAATTTAATCAAGTAAAATAACTTTCTAATGAGAAATTATTATAAATTATACCTTGAGGTTATTTTATTTTTAGTTTTTGTCAAAAGCCCCAAGGAATGATAAAGGAAGGGAGGAAGGAAGGAAGGAAGGAAGGAAGGAAGGAAGGAAGGAAGGAAGGAAGAAAGAAAGGAAGAAAGAAAGAAAGAAAGAAAGAAAGAAAGAAAGAAAGAAAGAAAGAAAGAAAGAAAAAAGAGGCAGAGGTGGGAAGGGAAGGCATGGAGGAGAAATGGAAAGAAAATTTGGGGGTGGTGAGAGAATCTGCATGTATATTTTCTGACCAGAGAGTGCAGTTTATTTCTTGGCAAAGTCAGTTATGTGAATGCTGCCAGAAGAATGTGGTAAAAGCATAAACATAATTCTTTAGAGATCAGAAATATTTCATAATAATGTATAAAAATAAGACAAAGGAAAGATTTGGCCCCTCTCCCTCTACCCTTCCACCTATAGCCCTCATCAAACACTCACAATGTAGTTCCAATCTGGTTTGTAACAATAGGATATTTGCAACACGGTTCCCAAATATCCTGGTATTGTTTATATACTAACTTTAGAGGGGACTGTTAGGGACCAGAAGATAAAGATAGGGTGACAATGGACACAAAGTGAGGAGTGACGGGGGCTGGGGATATAGCTCAGTGGAATAAGCGCCTGCCTAGCAAGCGCAGGGTCCTGAGTTCGATCCCCAGTACCGCCAAAAAAGAAAACAAAAAAAATTCTACAAAGTGAGGAGTGACGGAGTGCTGCCCTGTGGTGGAGAAGCACACACACAGCGTGGCTCAGCAGCCCCAGAGGACAGGGGTATGGTGTTGCTACTCTCACTCAACCACTGCGGATACTTATGGAGAACGTCAAATCCAGACAAAATGGAAAGGAACTGTCTCTGCCTGACCACTGAAAACCCTAGAGCCGACACAAGAGGCGTCTGAAGAAGAGCACTGAATGGGCGTGAGAGGAAGGTGAGCCACTTTGGGGCCCCAGGGTTGCAGAAGGAGCACAGAGGGGGGCCTGGCCCACAATACACAGGACTCAGACTCAGAGTCTCATGTCCTCAGATAGGTTGATTCCTCTGGAATGCCAGGATGCTAACACCAAACCCATGGCTTTCAAAAAAGAGTGTCAAACGAAGATATTTCTTCATACCTAAAAGAGCTTAAGGTTTTTATAACCAGCCATCTATGTACAAGTAAATATAAGGAGACCTTAAACAAAAATCAAAACTTATGCCTTCTGAAAATTTAGATTTAAACAACAGAAAGAATAACACTGGAAATTGTACTTACACGCATAAACATAAACAGTATTTCTGATTTTAAGTCCCTTACATGTATGCTTAGACATTCAAAGGCCATCAAATAGCAATGCGTTTTGAGACATAAAGTGCATATGGAAATAAGGCATCATTACAACATGATAGTGTTTTCCCAAAGATTAACAAAGAATGGTGTGTTATTCCGACATAGCATGCAAAGACATTTGGGGTAGTTGGAAAGGAGGCTGTGGTAAGTTACACATATTTAGTGAAATCTCCAGAGAAACCACTAACACAACAAAGCAAAAAGTAACAGACAACAAGCCGAAAGAGAGAGAAAAAAAATGATGCAATAGTTTGTCACAATATATCAATTTGTTTATTTTTATTTTAAAGAGAGCAAAAAAGTAAGAAAAAATACAGAATTCCAAAACAGAATGATAAGAAATTAACAATACTTATTATATTGCATGTTGCTGTCTTCAAAGTAGTTCCTCAGATTACCCGATTCAGGCATGCAAAACTGAAGAAACAATACAAGCACTAATTGTTCCTTTCAACGAACTAAGAGAAATTAGTAGCGCAATTATACCTCTATCTATCTATCTATCTATCATCTATCTATCTATCTATCTATATCCCTTCCTTCTTTTCTCCTTTACCCTATCCCAGTTGTTCTTTCCTTTTGAGAAATTTCTTTCCCTTTCATAATATCTACGTACCTTTTGGATATTATTTACACTAGGGAGACAACATGATGTTTACACGAGACTGATTGATTTTACCTATGAGTGTGCTCTCTAACTGCATCCACTTACCTATAAAATCATTGAGTTTATCTTTCTTTGTAGCTGAGTAGTACTCCATTGTATAAAAATAACACATCTTTTTATCCATTTCTCATTTGATTGACATTTGGATTGTTTCCAAGATTAGGTTATGACCAGCTGTGCTGCTGTAAATGTGGGTGCACATATATCACTGTAGTATGATGTTTTCATTTTTTCTGGAAAAATACCCAGAAGGGGAATAGCAGGGTCAAATGGGATCTCTATCCTAGTTTTGTGAGGAATCATCACACTGATTTCTACAGTGGTTATACCTGTCTACACTCCCACCAACAGCGAAGTGTTCCTTTTTGCCCACAATCCTGCCATTATTTGTTATTGGTTATTTCTTTTTTGATGATAGATATTCTTTCCAGAGTGAGATGGATCTCAGTGTTGTTTTAATTTGCATTTCTCAAATAGCCAATGATGTTGGGCATATTTTCATATATTTATTTGCCATTTGTATTCCTTTATCTCAGAAGTTTCTATTCATCTTAGATGCCCAATTTTGGATTGGGTCTTTGAATTTGGGGGCCCTGGTTTTTAAAATTCCTTATATGTTCTAGATAGAACTCTTTTGTCTGAGGGGCAGTTGGCCAAGATTTTTTTCCCAATTCGTGGATTTTCTTTTCACCCTGCTGGTGATTTCTCTTGATGGGCAAACCCCTTTCTTCCTTTTCCCCTTCTCCTCATCCCAATTGCTCTTGTAGTTTTCTTTCCTACCTCCTAATTTATATTCCCACTTTCAGGTTCTTATATGAATGATACAATACGCTGTTTGCAAATGCACATCTGATTTATTTCATTTATGAGTATGGTCTCTAATTGTGACCATTTGCCTATAAAATCCTCAAGTTTGTCTTTCTTTATATCTAAGTGATATTCCATTATGTAAAAATGCCACAATTTTTTTATCCAGTCCTCTGTGGATGGACATTTGGGTTGCTTCCATGATTTAGCTATTACAAATTGAGCTGTTATAAACATGGGTGCACATACGTGGTGGTGATATCATGTTCTGAGGTCTTCTGGGAAAATACCCAGAAGGGGAATAGGTGGGTTGAATGGCTCTGTAGACCTAGTTTGCTCAGGGATCTCCAAACCAGTCTCCACGGGGGTTTCACCAGTCTGTATTCCCACCAGCAGTGCAGTTTTAACATTTAGATCTTTGATCCATTTTGACTTAGTTTAGTGCACGGTGATAAACATGGATCTAGTTTTAGTCTTTGGCATGTGGAGAGCCAGTTTCTCCAGCACCATTTATTCAAGAGCCTATCGTTCTTCTAGTGAACATGTTTGGCCCTTTTTCAAAGATAAGGTGGCTGAGTGTGTTTGGAGTTGTGTCTGCATCATGTAATTTGTTCTACTGATCCTCAGGTCTGCTTTTTTGCCAGAACCATGCTGATTTTATCACAATAGCCTTGTAGTGTAATTTTAAATCAGGGATTGTGATGACTCCTGCCTTGCCTCTGTTGGGGAGGATTTCCATTGCTATTCTAGGTCTCTTCTGGTTCCAGTTGAATTTTAGGAATATTTTCTCTAGATTTGTGAGGTATGTTAATGGTATTTTGGTTAATATTGCATTAAATCTGTATAACAGTTTTGGGGGTATGGCCATTGTCACAGTGTTAGTTCTTCCTATTCATGAGCAAGGGATATCTTTCCATTTTCTGAAATCCTCTTCAATTTCTTTTTTCATATCACTGTAATTTTCAATGTATAGATCTTTTATTCTTTTTTTAGAATGATTCCTAAGTATTTTGTTTTTTGAATGCTATTGTTAAAGGTGTGGATCTCTAATTTCTTTCTCAATGAGTTTGTTTTTGTGTACAGGAATGCTATTGACTTGTATTGATTTTGTTTCCCACTCCACTACTAATTTTGGTTATTAAATGTAGAACTGTTTTGGTGGAGTTTTGGGGGTTCTTCTCTGTAGAGTATCATGGTGTCTGTGAATAACTATTTCACTTCTTCTTAGAGATTGGTGCAGCACAGTTCTGGGGGTGTGCCAGTGGATGATTGACATGTAGGTCTGCAAATTAAAGGAGAATATCCATACCGGGCATGTTGGCAGTTGTCATGGGACTTCAGCCTGGACAGGACAATAGGAGAAAGAAGGAAGTACACATCTGGGATGAGCTCTCATCTGTTTCACAATTTAACACATGTGAAATTTTCTAACACAAAGTATCACAGGTATAGGAATAAATATGATGAAAATAAGGAAGTATTTTAAATTGAATAAAAATAGCATTTAATATAACAGCACGTGTGTGAACAGATGAAACAGTGCTGGGAAATAGTATTATGGCACCGAATACCTGTATCAAACAATCAGTGGTCTCAGTTTGGTACCAGTTTAAGAAACAAGAAGCCAGCTAAACTAGCACATGTGACAACATAGGAAGAAAATAACAGCACAAGAAGCAATCAATAAGCTACGCAACACAAGCACTAAAGAAAAATTAATGAAACATGGTTGAATCCCTCAGAAAATAAATAAAGTTGCCCCCCCAAAATCCTTAGATGTGGCTAGAGATGTGGCTCAGTGGTGGCGTTCTTGCCTTGTGTGCATAATGCCCTGGATTCAATCCCCAGCACCATAAATAGATATATAAATAAATACCTTAGATGAACATAGACAAAAGCAAGAAGAGAAAATTGTGCAATATAAAGAATGGATAAGTTGGCATCATGACAACTTTGGCAGATTTGAAAAGGAAAAATAAAGGAACTTTATAAACAGCTTTTCAACAATCAATGCAGCAATTTAGATGAAATAGAAAATTTTTGTGATGGTACAAACTTCCAAAGTTTGTTAAAGAGAAACTCGAGATTCAGAATAGACTGCATCTACTTGTAAAAAGCTGAGTCTGTGATAATATCCAAGAAAGAAAACTTCTCACAAAATAGCATCATTGTTGAATTTGTTTACAGAACAAATAAAAGTTTTGCACAGAACATTTTTGAAATAGAAAACAACAAAGACTTTCAAATTTTTTATGAGGCTAAAATTACACTAAAACAAACTGAGGTGAAAACATTGTGAAACACGAAACCCATAGGTCATTTCTTGTGTGCAAAGATGCAGAACTTCTCACTTAGGGTTTAGAAGATCTAGTCTACCCAGGTGGGAATAACCCCAAGATTTAGTATTTAAAAATCAGTTATTGTGGTGACAGCAAATGCTGACTCAAAAACAGACATACACAGCAAAGCAACAAAAGAAAGCCCCAAAATAAATCCACACATTCAGACCCAACCAGTGTTTGACAAGTGTGCAGAAGCACAGTGGAGAGAGAATAATCTCTCTGCTGGATGTGGCCGGGAACACTGGATATTCACATGCAAAAGAATAAAACAGGACTATCGCACATCATAAACAGAAACCTACTCAAAATAGACAAAAGACTTAAATGTAAAGCCCAAAATTGTAGAGTTCCTAACAACCCCCCAAAAAAACCTAGTGAAGACACTTCTTAACATTACTTTCACATTTAACTTTTAAAATATGTAGCCATGAATAATTTCTGGAGGTTTAATGGATAGCAGGGCCTTGACAATTTATAGTATTGCATGCTTGAATTTCACTATGAAGGTAGATATCAAGTGTTTTCATCACACATGAAACTAAAGAAAACGGTAACTCTGTGAGGTGAAGGGTATGTTAATTACCTTGATTATATTGTTCATTTCACAGTATGTCAAAAATATGAGATTATATATCATGCATTCACAAAATTCTTGTCAATTATAACTCAAGGAAAATATTAAAAATTAAATTTTATAAACAGTATAATCCATAATGTAGATAATCTGAAAAGAAGAAAGAAAATCACCTCAAGAGTTGAAGAAATGATACAAAAAAATCAATGCTGATTACAACCAAACTAAACACCAAAACAAAACCAAGTCAAATCAAACAAAATCTTCAGAAAAGTTGGAATGCAAACATACTTTCTAAAGCTGAGGGAGGGCGTATGTAAAGCACTCAAAACTAGCATTGTACTTAAAGGTGAAATATTAATGCCTTCCCACAGAGGTCACACATAGGGCAAGGATGTCAGTTTCATGACTTCTACAAAAGACTGTACCACAGATGTTAGTAAGTGTAGTGCGTAATGGATAAAACAAACCCAGACTGGAAAGGAACAGCTAGGTCTTTCTTTACATGATCAGAATTGATCTTTACTCAGTTTAGCAGATTTGCTAACATTCTGAACATTATATAGCAACACTGAGGGTAAATTACAGAAGATCTAAGCAAAGGAAAAGCTATACAGTATGGTCCTACCTTAGAAAATTATTGTGATGCCCTCACATCTATCAAAATTAATCTATAAATTTAATGTAACACAAATCATATGCCTATCAGGTTCTTTGTTGAAACTGACAAGCTTATTTAAAAATTTATGTGGAAATGCAAAACTGATTTGATAAAATGTAATGAAGTTGAGTCAGTTATCTTTCATGGATTCAAGAATTACTCTAAGGCTAAAGTAATTGAGAGAACATGGCATGAGCATAAAGAGAGGCACAAGTCCACAGAACAGAGAAGAGAACTCAAAACATCCACACATCCATGGCCAACTGATTTTTTAAGGAAGGTGCCAAGAGAAAAGAATGGTACAGAAGGCATTGTGCTCAGTAAATGCCGGCAGAATAAGACATTCATGAAAACATACTTTAACCCTTCCTGCGCACCATATACAAAAAGGAAAGAACAATTGGGATGTGGGAAAGGAGAAAAGAAGGAAGGGAAAGAAAAAAATACATATATACAACAAAAGATAGTTATACTATTAATTTCTTTTAGCTCACGGAAGGGAACAGTTTGCGCTTGTATTGTTCGATGAAACTTGTATGCCTATATCTTGTAATCTGAGCAACTACTTTGAAGATAACAATACTTGTTTTGAAATTCTGTATCTTTGCTTTCATTCTTTTTCTCTTTCAAATGAAAAAGTAACTTAATAAGGAATATAGCTACACATACAGAAGTCAAAACTTCTAGATGAAAATTTTAGTGACTGCATTTGGCAAAAAAATCAAGGGCATATATATATATATATATATAAAATAACTATTACAGAAAAGTAACATCAGCAGTAAGATACTAATGCAAAGTTTAAGACCATGGTAAGCACATGAAGAATTCAAGGGAATAATCATGGTCACAGTTGGGGGGCTACCCTTTTGTAGCTTATAGCTGAGGTGTTGATACATAGAGACCATCCATGTGACCAACAAGGCCTAATCTGCCCGGAGCCTGGAGGGAGGCAGAAGTTGAAAAGGAGCCGTCAGTCTTAAAGGGAGCCCCCCACCCCGCAAAATCCCATGTCTCCACCAACAGCAGTCGAAAGGAGGTTTCCCAGTGCCTGCAACCTCCATACACTGTCTGCCCAGAGTATGAAGACCGAATTAAGCATGATCGACATCTGCGAACAAATGATATACCCAGAGCTGTGAGTCACCCACTGAAAACCTTTGCCGGGCACCCTGCAGCACACAGTGGATGATCAAGAGAATTTCCCGTATGTTTAAATTCTGTTTTAATCATTGTTTGTACCTCCAGCTCCGAGTGAATTTTCTTCCTTCATTGCAATCCTCCTTTCTTTAAAAAAATGAAACTTCGTATTCCATTTCCATTTTATTTTTCTAATTGCTTTGTAGCAAAACTCATCACCAGTGTTTTCTTTATTTAGGTTCCCATTTTTTCTTCTCCACTTTTCCCTTGCACCTCCTTACACCTCCTTTTCTCCACACTCACCCATCACTCTTCCCAGCATCTGGCAATTACTTGTCTGCATTTAGGTCAACTCCTTAAAGCGTCCGCACAAGAGAGAGAATGTGCACTCGGGTTCTGCGCCTGCGCTTGCACTTCACGCTCTCCACTTCGGTTCATTTTGCTGCACAGGAAGGAATTCCATTTTTCTTTAGAACTGAATAACACCCCGCTGCACATCTGCACCACGTTTCCTTTGCGTTGAATGATCATACTGACCTCCATTAATATGTGCAATTAACATGTACATGTTAATAGAAAAATGAAATCGTTTTTCATAAGGATCAAATCCAAAAGATTTTGCCTCAATCACTTTGTAAGTTGTGGTCATACACATCAAGTGATATCGGTGTTGTTACAGTGTCAATTCTCTGACATTAGCGTCAGACATGACTGCTCAGTGATTTTGCCTGGCGACACACGATTCATTCTGACTTACAGCCTGAAACTGCTTCTCCCAGCCCTTGTTTAGAAGGTCCCTCCTTCTTGCTCTGTGCTTTGATGCCTTGATATTAAAAATGGAAGTGCCACCTGGCTCCATCTTCGAGTTCTCCTTTGACTCTACCCACACTACTTTCCCCAAATATCATGTCCAATTGCAAATGGATTCCTATAGAAATCACATTTTCATCTCTGTGCTCCGGTCTCCCCCAGCTTACTTCAAACGGAGAGCTCCTGCACAGTTCTAAATGTCCCCACACTCCATGCCGTAGAGGGAGCTACTGATGTGCGTCAGTCAGATTCCCATCACCGGGACAAAACAGCCGAAGAAGCCAATGGAAGGAAGCAGAGTCATCCTGGTACCCTGCTTCCAGGCTCGGTCTAGGCTTAGTGGGTTCCATTGCTTCCCATCCCATAGCACGGTGGAAAGATCACCGTGGAGGGCTTGGCGAAAGTGTCCAGGAACTCGGAGCGAAACCAGGAAGGAAGCGACGGGACCAGGGAAGGGACAGAGGCCCCAAGGTCAGGCCCCGCAGTCAGCTCCTTCCAACCAGGCCCGGCCCATGGCTCCATCAGTTCCCAACAGGTCATCAAATCACGAGCCGGTCAGTGGATTGATCTGTTTAGTGAAGTCGGAATCCTCATGACCTGATCACTCAGGCCCTGAAAGTCCATCCGCTGGCCCCCCAAGGCTTCAACATAGTGCACCTTGGTGTGGGACATTTGAGTTTGAACAGGGACAGGGCGTGACCCTCAAACCTCTTCCCACCAGTCTTCTCTGTTGTTGCCAAGTTCGTCTCTACTCAGATCCATCTGGGACCCGCACCCCA